>SMSQ01018953.1:3310-15463 GCA_019453375.1 Ctenoplectra terminalis | reverse complement strand
AAAGTAATTGAAATTTAATAACGAATAGAATGCAATTCACTTTTCTAATAAAAATTTATTCAAATAACATCAAACACTATTATTGATGATAAATCTTAAACATAGTTCTTTAATAGTGTTTAATACTGTCGTTTAATTTTATTTTTATTGCTTCAATACGATATTTAATAATAATATTAATTATAAATATTTAATAATGTATAATAATCGTTTAATAGTTTCGCTGAAATGATTTTGTATGAAGAGTTTGAAGAACACAGCCAGGAATAAATTACAAGCCTCGTTAAATTAGAAACGAATAATCGAAAATTTAAATGAAACTCACCCAATCAACAAAAGATTCACCTGCTGCTTGGAAATACGTATCACTATGTCACAGTACCGATCTTGTACTTTGACGGACGATTCGGCTTGTGGTGAAGCGAACAGCTGATCACGAGTATAGGACACCACCGAACATTTGACCGGGTCAACGACACTAATCTCCACCTCACTACACGAATAATAACACTGATCACTTATAATTTACAACACTAACGTGGTGACAATAAACATATGTTCTGACAATAAACGATAGCGATATAGGTAATGTCTTGGAAAGTAAATATGTCAAGAAATATTTTTTGTATATTTTTTAATGCGTAGAATACAAATTCGATTAGACGATTGAGGGTTGTCGATGCGTAAGGTTCGATACAATAGCGAATCCTGCAAAAGACATCTCCTAAATTATGGCAGGGCTATAATCTCTCCCCATCATTAAAAAGGGGGCTGAGAAGCTATGTAACCGCTTTTTCCCCCACATATAATCTAGGTCTGGTTGTAATTATATCATAGTTTTGGATATTTTCAGATTTTATTTTATTTCCCTGATATACTATCGAAAAAGCTCTGGTCGCCAATCGATACATTTAAAGAGGAGAAGAGAAAGCGGGTACAAACCCCAAATATAAAATTTTAGGTACGATCAATTATTAGTTTCCGAGATATTAATAAAAAACTTTTAGCACCCCACACTGAATACTGCGTATACAGACTTGACTAATACATTGAATGCTACCAATACAGACATTACTGTTTTCATTGTAGTATCGCTTGTCAACTGACGAGCGGCCGATGATCTTATACACAATAATATTGGCCTCACAAGGGACATCACCCAAATGACACACGCCGATTTTGATGAAATTTTGATATGTTATAGAACTCGAAAAAATATTTGACACGTATTTTTTTTTTATCTGCAATGATCCATGTTGAAGGGATGAAAACACCCCTCAAAGTTGGGTTGAAAATCATATTTTTGCGAATATCTCGAAAACTATTTGGCGCAAAGAAAAAATTCAAAATGCAAAATGTGTGGTTTTGAAAGGCCAATTATATGGTAAAGATAAATGTTTGAAAAATTCATTTGTTTATACAATTTTTTGCAAATTAACATTAAATTGCAAATTTTTTTTATAAAACATTGAAGTATTTTCATAAAAACTTGTACACACAAACTATAGGTATAAACAAAAAATACGGATAAATTGGAATTTTTAGTTTCACCCTTATAAATATATATTATTTCGTTTGAAGTTATACCCACGATTGGTAACGGACGGCTCTCTCTGCGTGCATGATCGGTTTTTAAGCATAATATTTTGTTATTTAACTTGTATTACACGTGATAAGTGTTTCTTGGGCTGGGAAAATTAAAGCAGCAGGTAAAAATACCCGATATGATAATTTTCGTACGGAAGACCCAAGGACGGCGGCTATGCTCGTGCGAAGCGTCGTCGCCCCGTAACCGTGATTACGATTTCTTTCCAGAAAAGGGATCGTTCGTTCAAAGTTGTTTTATGTTTATAAGAATATAATAGCTGTAAACATGACTAAAAAGCTATTGTGCACCGTGATTTTTATTTCAAGAATAATTATGTTTATGTAAAATTCACGAGATACAATTATTAAAATACTGTTGGGTTGAGACTTGGGCTAAGACTAAACCGGACGACCGGCACAACGTGGTCGCCGATCTTCATTTTACTATAACTAACTTCACACATCTCGCCATACGCAGGCGCGTAGATATTTCGCGGTATTTCCAACAAATACAATCATTAATCCATAATCAGTTATTTGCATCTAGGCACAGAGAACTGTTTAAATATACATGTTTTTGAAGTGGTTATACAAATAGCAAAGCGAAATATTTTGAAAATCTGGTTGATTTCTGCTTTAACCAAATCGAACGCATGTATTGCTCAAATTGTGCACAAGTTGTTACCCTAAAATGCTCGTAGTGCAAAAGTCATTTGTGTTTCGAACATTTTTTTGAAAATTTTCATTACTGCAGTAATTCTATAGATTAGTTTTAAAAAATTTTAATTTATAAATGTGCGTCATTATTGTTATTGAAAAATAATTTTAATGCATTCCTATACTCGCTGCCGTTTCTTTGTAGCTCGATAGTCCGTATTAACCTAAAACCCTCTACATTCTTAAAGTTACGGCAAAACGTGATCTTTTTAGGACTGTCACAAAATCAGTCCTCTTCAGGGCTACCACATTCTCATAAACGTAAAACAACTCTAAACGAACAATCACTTTTACTGGAAAGAAATCGTAATCACGGTTACGGTGTGACGACGCTTCGCACGAGCATAGCCGCTGCCCTTGGGTCTTCCGTACGAAAATTATCATATCGGGTATTTTTACCTGCTGTTTTAATTTCCCCAGCCCAAGAAACATTTATCACGTGTAATACAAGTTAAATAACAAAATATTATGCGTAAAAAACCGATCATGCACGCAAAGAGAGCCGTCCGTTACCAATCGTGGGTATAACTTCAAACGAAATAATATATATTTATAAGGGTGAAATTAAAAATTCCAATTTATCCGTATTTTTTGTTTATACCTATAGTTTGTGTGTACAAGTTTTTATGAAAATACTTCAATGTTTTATAAAAAAAATTTGCAATTTAATGTTAATTTGCAAAAAATTGTATAAACAAATGAATTTTTCAAAAATTTCTTTTTTACCATATAATTGGCCTTTTACCTATATTTTTAACCCATATTTTTTTCTTATTGTTTGGACTTCTACCTTTCATTTAGTAAAAATATTATATCGATTAGTTCTTTAGTTTTGTTTTTATCCCGATTTAAAAATGGAAGAACAAGACGTACACTTCAGATGTCATCTTTTATTGTATTATTTCCGAAAAGGCAAGAACGCATCGCAAGCGCGCAAGAAGTTATGTGCCGTATATGGCAATGAAGCCTTGAAAGAAAGGCAGTGTCAAAATTGGTTTGCCAGATTTCGTTCTGGTGATTTTTCATTGAAAAATGCTCAACGATCTGGCCGTCCAATTGAAGTCGATGAGACCCAGATCAAGGCCATTATCGATTCAGATCGTCATAGCACAACCCGTGATATTGCAGAGAAGCTCAATGTATCGCGTACATGCATTGAAAAAAAATTAAAAAAACTTGGCTATGTCAAGAAACTCGATCTATGGATCCCTCACCAGCTGAAGGAAATTCATTTGGCGCAACGCATTAGCATCTGCGACTCGCATCTGAAACGCAACGAAATTGATCCATTTCTGTAAAGACTAATTACTGGCGACGAAAAGTGGATAGTTTATAACAACGTTAACAACGTGGGCGACATCAAAAGCAGAGATTCACCAAAAAAAGATTANCTTTCATTTAGTAAAAATATTATATCGATTAGTTCTTTAGTTTTGTTTTTATCCCGATTTAAAAATGGAAGAACAAGACGTACACTTCAGATGTCATCTTTTATTGTATTATTTCCGAAAAGGCAAGAACGCATCGCAAGCGCGCAAGAAGTTATGTGCCGTATATGGCAATGAAGCCTTGAAAGAAAGGCAGTGTCAAAATTGGTTTGCCAGATTTCGTTCTGGTGATTTTTCATTGAAAAATGCTCAACGATCTGGCCGTCCAATTGAAGTCGATGAGACCCAGATCAAGGCCATTATCGATTCAGATCGTCATAGCACAACCCGTGATATTGCAGAGAAGCTCAATGTATCGCGTACATGCATTGAAAAAAAATTAAAAAAACTTGGCTATGTCAAGAAACTCGATCTATGGATCCCTCACCAGCTGAAGGAAATTCATTTGGCGCAACGCATTAGCATCTGCGACTCGCATCTGAAACGCAACGAAATTGATCCATTTCTGTAAAGACTAATTACTGGCGACGAAAAGTGGATAGTTTATAACAACGTTAACAACGTGGGCGACATCAAAAGCAGAGATTCACCAAAAAAAGATTATGCTGTCCGATGGGATTATAAAGGAATTCTGCATTTTGAACTTTTACCAAACAACCAAACGATCAATTCAAACGTGTACGTTCAACAACTCGTCAAACTGAGCGATGCAATTCAAGCAAAGCGGCCAGAAGTGGCAAATCGTAAGGGTGTTGTTTTCCACCATGATAATGCAAAGCCCCACACATCTTTGGTCACTCGCCAAAAATTATTGGATCTGGGTTGGGATGGGTTGTCACATCCACCATATAGCCCTGACCTTGCGCCTTCGGACTACCATTTATTTCGTTCCATGCAGAACTTCTTAAATGGTAAAATTTTTAATAACGCTAACGATGTCAAATCACACTTAATTCAGTTTTTTAATAGCAAAGATCAGAAATTTTATGAACGTGGAATTATGAAACTGCCTGAACGATGGCAAAAGGTCATCGACAAAAACGGACAGTACCTAATTGAATAAAATTATATTTTTAAGCAAAAATTTTGAATTTTCATTCTTATTTAAAATTCGCAATCACTTAGTTGTCAACCCAATATATGCTGAATACTGAAACAGCTGGAAATGTTCGTCGTAGGAAGATGCCTGGATCTTCGCGAAAAACAGATGAAATTAAGATAAAGGATGTACGAGAACATATTTTAAGTTTCCCTACATATGAGAGCCACTACGCCAGAGCTTATCACACTCCAGGTCGAAAATGTTTAAGTCCCGATTTAGATATCAGTAAAATGTATCGTCTATACGTAGAGAAATGTGAGGAAAATAATCAAACATTTGTTAAGGGGTGGACGTACAGGAAAGTATTTAATACTGAGTTTAACTTAAATTTCCATTCTCTTCGAAAAGACTGACGTAGATGAAAATTGCACAGTCTTCAAATGATTATTTGAAAAAATAGATCATAAATTTTTGGTATCTGGTCATTCCTTTCTATCGAATAACCGTAATTTTGGTTTGATAGAAATGAAAATCAAACAAGCAAATTATTTATACAACCCTGAGCATTCCAATGAATTGATAGAACAGTGTAGAAGAAAAAATCAATTTTTGGTAAAACAAACGTTGCAGTCGGATTTTATTTCGACGAAACCACTGGAAGAGTCAACGACAAGAGTAAAAAATACGGCGGGCGAATCTGTCGCTTGGCTGAAAATTCAATGGATGAGATTCTTAAAAAATGTACCTTATAAGATATTCTATAAAACTTCTTTAGATGATTCTGAATTTCATATTTTTGATCTTTCATCTAGAAGAGAAAAACTAAAAATATATGGAAATATTAACTTATTTCTATTATACACCACCAATAGACCAGTAACGGAAGAAAAACATAACGATACGATGTGTTTACTACCCTACATCTCACCAGTTTTTCAGGAACATTTTAAAAATAATTAATAAATGTAAATGAATTATTTCATAAAAATTTTTGTTTCTAATAAAACTCGTAGTTTTTTTTATCGATTTAAGTCATTATAGGTCATTCGGTTAATTTTGAAAATGGTCTAAGTCATTTGAGGTTCTAAAAACCATATATTTCCGTATAAGATTCTTCTAAAATTTTATAACCAAACTTAAGTTGCATACTATAAGAGCAAATATTAAATACAAAATAATACATTACAAGAGTAAGATATTTTTTAATCAACCCAAACGCAAAAGTTTTAATATCTCGAAACGAAGAATATATGATTTAGTCTACTTTCATATGTTGGGATATTGTAAGGTTTGTACTGCAGGAAAGTAAAGTAGAACCTTGGTTATATTTCTAATGCACACAATGTGACACTTTACTTTTATTTAAGAATACTTTCTTTCTTTCTCTATATAAAATACTATAATTCTGATTTGCGACTGGGTCGTAGCTCTCCTTGATTGCAAGTGCAAATTTTTCGTCTTCAACCGCATACATTTAGAAGGGGACGCAAGAGGGCGCATTGATATATATTTGAATTTTGCAACATCATAATTATGGGCACATATTATGTTCTGGTACTGTCGGTAGCTTGACAGGAAATTAAAGTTTTTTTTTTTTTTTTACGCCGAAGAAATTTTCTTAGAAACCCCGATTCCGTGGGAGAGAGGGGGCGCAGTGTGAGATTTTTACCCACAAAAACCTCCACGGTGGTCACCCTCAGCGCAGGTAGGGAAGCTCCAGGAACTCCATAGAAACACATCCGGTACTCCCCTTGCGCATGCCTTTACCAGGACTATCGTGGGAGGGTTTGATCCCTCCCGGACATTTTCTCCTAAATTGACATCGCAGGGAACCACTACCCAACGTTATCCCTTCCCGGGGGTTGCAGTGCAATAGCGTTCGGGCCCCGACTCGAAACATCTTGCGATCGTAAGATCCTACACCACCGAGACGATGCAGGGAGCTCGAGCATCTCGGGAACATTGAGGTCCGTACCTCAGCCCTTCGCGGCCAGTTGCGAGTCCTGATGTAAACGCGGAAACAAACAAAAGCAGTAGCCGACCTGCTGCGGGCTCCGCTTCAAGCAACCCTTCGAAGGGCGTCATCCCTTATTAGGAACCTTGCGGAGTAATCTCGATGCAGGATGCTTTCCCTCCATGACACCCTTCTCGAACAAATCACAGAGGGGGCCCACTCACTCGCGACATCGAGACGTCGCCCCTCTTGGAGCCGCAGTGCAATGGCCCGAAGGTCTTGCGGCTCGATGCCGCTTTTCGTTTTCACCACCATTCCACGTTGACGCGCGTGTGGCCTCCACAGGTGGGGTTTCGTAGCGGTTACTTAAGCCCCTACACCGTGACAAGGTGGGGGCATCCACAGCGAGAATCTCGTCACGGTCGTAGGGAGGCCGGAAATTAATCTGGCCCAAACTCAACTCAAATCTACGTGAATATTGAATATCTACGGTATTGGATACGCCAAATGTGTTTAATTCCTTGACAAAGAAAGAATGATTAGATTTTTTGAAATTCGAATATAACATAACAACTTATGGCGAGCAGTTTAACATCCGATTTCCGGAATAAACAATTTAGATTGGCCGAATTATTTTTGCAAATAAGTTAAGTCTTTATTGGTTACCTACTGTAGACAGAATTCAATGCAATAGTAGCAGCAGTTTTTCGCGAATATCTCGGAAATTATATATGTACATGTAGGTTTCTATCACATATCTGTTGTGACGCGCGATTAGCATCCAGGGAAGCATTCGTGGGCCTTCGTGCGACCCTCAATGATTTCGGAATTTCCAAGTATACAGCAATAATCATAACGTATAGAAAATTCGGAAATCGTTAAAAAGCTATAGGCAATTTGAGAAGCCATCGACCACCTTAACCCTAATCGTAAAAGAATTGTNCATCGCAGGGAACCACTACCCAACGTTATCCCTTCCCGGGGGTTGCAGTGCAATAGCGTTCGGGCCCCGACTCGAAACATCTTGCGATCGTAAGATCCTACACCACCGAGACGATGCAGGGAGCTCGAGCATCTCGGGAACATTGAGGTCCGTACCTCAGCCCTTCGCGGCCAGTTGCGAGTCCTGATGTAAACGCGGAAACAAACAAAAGCAGTAGCCGACCTGCTGCGGGCTCCGCTTCAAGCAACCCTTCGAAGGGCGTCATCCCTTATTAGGAACCTTGCGGAGTAATCTCGATGCAGGATGCTTTCCCTCCATGACACCCTTCTCGAACAAATCACAGAGGGGGCCCACTCACTCGCGACATCGAGACGTCGCCCCTCTTGGAGCCGCAGTGCAATGGCCCGAAGGTCTTGCGGCTCGATGCCGCTTTTCGTTTTCACCACCATTCCAGGTTGACGCGCGTGTGGCCTCCACAGGTGGGGTTTCGTAGCGGTTACTTAAGCCCCTACACCGTGACAAGGTGGGGGCATCCACAGCGAGAATCTCGTCACGGTCGTAGGGAGGCCGGAAATTAATCTGGCCCAAACTCAACTCAAATCTACGTGAATATTGAATATCTACGGTATTGGATACGCCAAATGTGTTTAATTCCTTGACAAAGAAAGAATGATTAGATTTTTTGAAATTCGAATATAACATAACAACTTATGGCGAGCAGTTTAACATCCGATTTCCGGAATAAACAATTTAGATTGGCCGAATTATTTTTGCAAATAAGTTAAGTCTTTATTGGTTACCTACTGTAGACAGAATTCAATGCAATAGTAGCAGCAGTTTTTCGCGAATATCTCGGAAATTATATATGTATATGTAGGTTTCTATCACATATCTGTTGTGACGCGCAATTAGCATCCAGGGAAGCATTCGTGGACCTTCGTGCGACCCTCAATGATTTCGGAATTTCCAAGTATACAGCAATAATCATAACGTATAGAAAATTCGGAAATCGTTAAAAAGCTATAGGCAATTTGAGAAGCCATCGACCACCTTAACCCTAATCGTAAAAGAATTGTTTTTTGTAGTTTATCATTACATCTGGGTGCCAGAGATGCACCGTTAGCTATTACATCCTCGAATCACTAATTCAAGTATGCTTTGTTCGAAGTCGAAGCGCTTCGCAAGTTTATTGTCTGCCGTGGCTAGGATCTGAGACACCCGAAGGTCGTGCACATGGCACTCGTAGACTTTACTACCTGCGAGTGTCCAACAGCCAGGGAGCGGTCATTTTCTACATCCCTCGCTACACTCGAAATAGTCATTCTAAGTCAATCCGTGTTTCTCAACCTCCATCAAAACTCACCCTTCCCGAGGCGTTGTGAAGATACCTTGACTTCCCCGGGAAGAGGAGAGAAATCAGATATCATAGAACATTAAAGAAAGATACTCAACCCATCAAGGTGTCACCTGTAATAAAATAATTGGTCACATTTAAAATTTAATATTTAGGGTTTCTATCGCTTTCCTGCCTCTACTCGAACTTTCGAATCCATCGACCACTGGGGCCTTACTGTGCAGAGCTGGAAATATGATTAACGGGATGACACATGGACGAGTAGAGCACTCCGATCGCTCCACTTAATCGCGTCTGTTTCTTCATCTGTGCTGCGACAATACAGACAAAACAAAAATAAGTGCGCCTTGTCCTTATAACTGTGTTAAAAGAAGGTGGATGCTATTACGTTATAACCAATAAATCCGTATTCCTTCCACTCATCAGTTTTCCAGCTCTGCACAGTACACCCGTGCACCCGTAATATCTTCCCTTCTTCTGATTTAAGTTTAAATTACTAAGATTGTTATATATTTCAAATGTAATAGGTACTGTTAATGGTACAGTGACATATTGTGCACCTGAAACTGTAACGTATTATGAATAAGACAATAGGGAAAACAGTCGCCCTACGACGACAAATGTGACAAAAATTGTCGCAAATACAGGGTGTCCCAAGCACTGTGAAAGACCCGGAAATGGGTGGTTTCTGAGACGATTTCAAACAACATTTTCCTTCGCAAAAATGTCAAATTCGGCTTTATTAACGAATTATTAAGGAAAAACACTGACCAATCAAAGAGCGAGAAAGGCGGGCGGTCGTCTACGAGAGAGCGTTGTCTCTGCGCCGCGCTTGTAAGTGAACGCGTAACTCATAATGTATCGAAGCAATTGTTGTCAAGTGTTGAACTCAAGTTATATGGAATAAACTAATTAATTATTATTCGTGTAAAACAAATAAATATAGTTTTTTCGATGTTAAAAATAAATAATGAATAAGAAAGAAATGTATAAAACAATTAATTAGTTTATTCCATATAATTTGTGTTCAATACTTTACAACAACTGCTTTGATATTCTGAGTTACTCGTTCACCTACAGTGGGTTGCATTAATATTCGGACACCATGGTATTTGAGAACGCTTTGCCATATATTTTTACTGTTTGTGAAATTAATGAACTCGTTGTTTTTGAATAAATCAGAACACTTATTTTAAACGATAGGAACATAATTTTTAGTTATACAATTTATACACTTTTGTTGTTAATCAATGTTAAATGAAATAATACTTAATTTTAACGTCGCAAAAGTATTCGGACATTCCATACGTTTCGTACTTTGAACGTCTCGTTAAATTGGGTACGTTACTCAGTGGTAATGTTTGTAAACATATAAGATGTAAACACTATCTCGTAGAATTAGTTTCGTTCCAAATCTTGTTCGTATCGCGCGTGTTAGTTGTGCAAATGCCACGCGAAGGCAAAAATACGTCGTTTAATATACGGCAACTAATTATTTATAATCGCGAAAAGGGAAAGTCGTATAGAGAAATTGGTACATTACTAAATTTGAGCAAGAGTAGTGTTGCGGACATTGTACGAAGGTATAATAATGAGGATACAATTGAATTTATTCAACAGAAGGGGCGCTCAAAGTTACTCAATGTTCGCGATAAAAGTAATATTATTAGGAAAGTGAAAAAAGACCCTACTATAAGTGCCCCGAGATTGACGGTAGAATTATTCGGGGAGATTAGAAAGAAAGTTAATTCCGGCACAGTTAGTCGGATGCTTCATGAAAGTGGATACCATGACAGAGTTCTTCGAAAAAAACCACATATTAACGATATTAATCGAAAGAAAAGATTACTATGCGCCAAAGAATACATTTCTAAAGAAGAAACATGGTGGAAAGATATAAATTTTACAGATAAAAGCAAGTACAATATTTTTGGGTCCGATGAACACAAACTTATATCGCGTAAAACCAATGATGAGTTTCACAGGAAAAATCTTAAACCAACCGTGAAACACGGTGGAGGAAGTGTAATGGTTTGGTGTTGTATTTCGGCTACTGGAATGAGCAAATTAGTGATTATTGATGAGATTCTGGATAAAAATAAATATTTACACATTTTGAAACAGAATTTAATAAAAAGTGCTACTGATATGAACATGCATCGCAGTTAAAAATTTTATCAAGATAACGATCACAAACACAAATCACGTATAGTTCAAGAATATTTATTGTACAATTGCCCAAAAGTATTGCAACCTTCCTCACAGTCACCGGATCTAAATCCGATTGTAAAGGGTATAGCCGAATAAGCATGGTAAAAGTGCCCCCAAACCAAACTAAACTTGGCATATACCAATCGATAGGTCTCTCAAAGAAAATCTTTTTTGCAAAGTATCAACCCGTTATCTCGACTATTAGGGTGGTTAGGGGGTGAAACGTGATTTACAGTTTGTGCTCCATTTCTTTTGTTTTACACGCTAGAAAATTCTGAAAAAAATCATGGATGTTCTACTCCATTGGTTGCATGTCAATGAATTTTTTCAGAATTTTTCATTGCAAAATCGAATTTTTAAAAATCAAAAAAATTTTGAAATGCTAATTTTGTATTCAAATTATCAAGTTACCACTTTAATATTTTTACCGTTGTAGCGTCTTATCATGGTTGTTAATGTGCAATTTTTTCAGATTTTTCCAAGTGGTGGCACATCGATAAAAAAAATCGAAAACCAATATTTTCTACCGCTCCGAGCGCTACGGAGTATCATACGCGCATGATTGATATATTTTGTTCGCTCAATAGGTGTCGACGAGGAAGTATATCTTCTACTTTTTTTTATGGGCCTTTGAATTCGTTTTCTACAAACAATGTCGCATTATGAATCTTCATCATTAGGCACTCCCAGATTTTATTTGAGTTTTACCTTTGATAGTTTCAATTTATAATAGAATTTATTAATTTAATTTTCATCAATATCCTCATTTATTACCGGATGTATTTGTTCGGTGTGAAAAATTTTACTAAGTATCTCTGCAGGTCTTATAATTTGCGATAAATATCGAGCATGCGATAAATAATATATTATCGCAGCTTTATGCGAGCAACATTCAATAGTACGAATGCCGTTTGCACAGTCACAGAAATATCGTTTAATTCCAGAACAACCTATCGA
>SMSQ01018952.1:0-12649 GCA_019453375.1 Ctenoplectra terminalis | reverse complement strand
TTCAGCGAGTATCATAACAAACACATTTTTTTTTTCATCTGAACTATGGATCTTTATCTGTCAAGTGAAACGGCAACGTCCATGGAGCGTTAATGCATGGTACAGTATCTTCGGAAACTGGATATCTCAAAAGAGTAATAAAAGGCTACCTCTCTAACGGGAACATAGCGATTTATAGCAGATATAAGGATGTACCTGTAAGTGGAGGAGTTCCCCAAGGATCGGTCCTGGGTCGCCTCCTATGGAATATTGCGTAGGATGGCATTTTCGATTGCACCTGAAGCAAGGAATCAATGTCATTGGCTTTGCGAACGAACGTTGTCACAACCAACGACGTCGATGGCTTAAAAGTCAAAATCGAGAGCACGGCCAGTGATATTATGGTGTGGCTCAAGTATAACAACTTGGAAGTAACTCCTGAAAAAGCGGAGGTTATGCTACTGACTGGGTATCGTACAATATAAAATTGCGAATTAGAGATAATATAATAATAACATCCAAGAACGTGGCCAAGAACTTAGGCATCTACTTTGACAACAAGAGGAACTGACATAAGGACCACAAAAGAGCAGATAAGTTAACGATAGGTTAATTTACACGAGTCCTTCCAAATCCTAACGGTGTTGCTTCCAAGCGCACAAAATTATATTATCGAACATGGGAATCAATCATATTGTATGGTGCTCCTGTTTAAACCGATGGGCTTAGGATTCCAGCTAACAGAGAAGTCCATAAAAAATTGTAAAGATTGATTACCACCAGAAATGTCTTCGCATATAGTGTTCTGTGATACTATGCATGTTTTAGCTGGAGTCATTCCCATTAAGGTAGAGAAATATTTCAGTAAAAAACATAAGTTCAATGATAAAGCTGTTGGTAATCCAAGCATCTCCTAGAAGGAAACGATGGACAACGTCAAGAAACGGCTTTGGAAAGCTGCACTCGATAAATTACAAAGAAGATGAGATTCGATTAGGGAAGGCAATTGGAACTAAAACTCTAATACCCAACGTACGTATGTGGACGAGGGCATCAGAAAACGCTGATTGGATTATCATGCAACGCAGTTACTGACCATCTACGAGTGTTTTAACAGGTTTAGGCAGAAGTTGGGAAANAAAACATCTGATACAATAGGAGTAACTCTATAACGCTTTTTCTATTGCGCGTTGCTAGTAAAGTTGGAAGATTAAAAGAAAGCGGGTTTGATTGATTATAATGTGACAGATTCATCTTGTTTTAACACGATTATAAGGACAGAGTACACGTATTTTTATTATTCGCAGACACAACTATATCTACGAATCGGATCATATAGCCTCGTATCACAGCTGAGACACAAACGCGGTCAGACGGAGAGAGCGGAGCGTCGCCTTTGCCCCTGTGTTGTCCTGGTTGTCAACCTACCAGCAAAGCACAATACTTGTATTAAAAATTAGATACCATTAAAAGAACAACACAACCTCACACAATCCTAACAATTGCAGATGAAAATATTGTGGCGACCCTCCTGTACTTCGCCACTAGAAGAATTCCACTAACTATTTATTCCATCAACTTTCCCGCAAATCCTCAGAAACCGTACCATTCGTACATACATGAAGGAACAAAAAAAGCGTGCGTGAGTGTGTAGACAGGTGGAGGGGGTGTGAGGAAGAAAGCGATGACGACGGACGATCGAGGAAATTGCGAAGCGAAGGGCGAAAGTCAATCTGGGACGCGATCGCTAAGCGTGAAGATAAAAAAGCGAGACCATGTCATTTTGTGTCATTTGTTTCTATATTACATCTGTTCTATTAAACTTTATTTTTCGGCAAAGTACGCATTCCGAGTCATTTCGGTGACCCATCCTACATTCAATCCTACATACATATGCCGATCCCTCTCCTAATTTCAATATATCCGCGTCAAAGGCATGGGCCTGCTAGGATACCTTACTGATGAGTCCATCAGCAGCCCCCGAACGAAATGCCCTCCCTTTCCTTTTTCCGTCCTCTCTCACATCAGCCATCAATGCCTCAGCGTCGTAATTTCTTTGATCAGATTTCTCTTCTAAATCATTGCTTAATATATTTACAAGAGTCAACAAAATTTTTATATTCTAGTTTTTTACGATTAATCCGATATTTGCACTAATTTATAACATAATCCGCTGTGACATAATGTATTATTACAAACAATGTTTGTACATATATTTTTCATAAAAAGATCGGTATGACTTAAAATTGATTTTAATTTGCAAATTAAATGAATATAAAAATACTCAAAATACTTGCACATAGAAAAATCATTTTAGAGAGTAATGAAATTATTTGGAACACGCTCTACTAAAATTGCAAATGTCATGCATACAAGTATTTTCGTTCTCTGTAAATTGAAATGTGTAATATATCGATAGAACTTGATATTTATTTAAATTAATTAACCAAACAAACAGTAACTTCATTGCAATTGGATATAGATGTTGCACGAAAATAATGTGCAACTTCCTTTGTTCTTCTAATTACATCTGATTCTCTTCTTTCTTCGAAATATATTGTTACATTGTCTTGATACGTTAAATTGTTAATTTTTACGTTCAATAATTCTTATTTTTATGTTAACAATTTTTTAATTAATTCTAAATAATTTTATACATATATTTTATGGTAAACAATATATGTGACGCAAATACCTGTACGTATGGACGACATTGACCGCTGAATTCGATTCGCGGCGTTGCGAATTTCGCAAGTCAAATATGAGAAGCCTTTCCTACTTGGACAGAAAGTACCATAAATTTGATTTATCGTAATAAGGTCTTTCCGCTTCACGAATTTCGCAGAAGTTCGGGTTCCAAAAATGCACCTTCAGTCACTTGAGTCGTTGCAGCTTTCTAAGTTAACCATCGTCACATCGAACTTCTTTTAGTCCATGGATTTGTCGGATGAAAAATAAAGGCTATTAGGTTATATACCTTGAAGAAGTTAATAATTTGTCTATGACGATTGAACTTGAAACGATGACTTAACGTGACACAAAATTACTTTTAAGTTTATACTAATAGCATGGAATTTATCAGTTTAAGGACTTATCTTTCCCCATTTTTTATTTTTTTATTTTGGAGAAGGACTTTATCTCTTACTATTCATATATACTTTTTGTAAACAATATTTTAAGTACAAAAATGTATATAATGTAATAATGAAAAGTATATACGGGTGATCACAAATCTATCCGGACATCTTAGATATTAATGTTACTTCTTTAAAACATAATTTTTTTTTCAATACATTTATATATGTACCTATCAACATTTATACTAGGTTGGCCAACAAGTTCGTGCAGTTTTTAACGATAATTATCTTCCCGCGCTTTGAAATGCAACTAAATTCAGTTCAGATCTTAAAAACAAAAGGTGATTTAGCAGTTTCAATAGACAATACATTATCGACTAAAAACATTTTCTTTTATAATAAAAAAATTGTTTTTTATTTACATATTAAAACCTGCACGAACTTTTTGGTAAACCAAATAGATACATGACATGTATGTATACTAACCAATGATTAATGGGTTACAAAATGAAACCGTATGAAGTAATAAAATTATACCAAAGCAATAAACTAAAAAAATATATACAGTCGCGTCGGAAAGTAAGTTAACGATTAGCGTCGCGCATAAAAATTGAAGAAATGAATATGATAATATGTTTGATGAGTTGATTCTTCAAGATATATATTTAGCAAGGTAATACATTAATCGAACCGTCATAAAGAAATAACATAATATCTTACAGTTAAGGAAAAGAGAAACGAAATATGCAATGTGACTACAATGACAGCGTCGGAAAGTAAGTTGACGCATCTTACTTTTCTTAGTAATTTAGAGTGAATCATACTTTAATATTTTGTATGATAACCTTTTGCAGCTATAACGGCTTGTAGACGGTTTGGTATGCTTTGAATTAGTTTTTTAATTAAATCTGGACTAATATTATTCCATTCCTTATATAATGCGTTAATAAAAATTGTTTTGTTACTTCGTTCGGTTATCGACACATTCCTTTTTAAATGGTCCCATAAGTGCTCGATGGGATTCAAATCCGGGCTTTGTGGAGGCCAATCCACTGTGGTTACATTATTATTTTCCAAAAATTTCATTGTTACGTGTGCCTTATGTTTCGGATCATTGTCTCGTTGAAAGACGTATTCCCTATCTAGTCCCATTTTTTGTGCCGAATGGAACAAATTGTATTGTAATATCTCGATGTATTTAGCTGCTGTCAATTTGCCGTCAATTATAAACAGGTTTCCCACACCATGCTTACTGAAACATCCCCAAGTCATTATAGAGCCACCTCCGTGTTTAACGACCGTTTTGACGTGTCCCTTTTTAAAACTTTCGCCGCTCTTCCTCCAAACATATTGTCGCCTGTTAGTATTAAAGATTTCAAATTTTGACTCGTCGCTCCAAATAACCGACTCCCAAAACACAATTGGCTTCTTTAAGTATTGTGTTGCAAATTTTAACCGTTTCAATGCATTCTTTTTAGAAATGAATGGCTTTCTACGACACACGCGGCCATGAAACCCCCCTTCTGATAACCGTTTCTTAATTTGAGTTATCCCTATTGGGAGTTCTAAATTTTCTTTTATTTCCCTAATTGTAACTAATGGATTGCGTTTTACTTCCCGAACAATACAAGTGTCTTGACGCGGCGTCGTTTTGCGCTTTCTTCCTGATCGCGGAATCGATTCAGCGAAACCCCTCTGTTCGATACGGTCACATATTTTTTTAACACCAGCTTTAGAAAGCTTGAAATCTTTCGCAATTGAAGATAAGGAATATCCTTCTTTTCTGCGTTCAAGGATCCTTAATCTTTCTTCAGACGATCGTTCTCCACTTCTTACCATGCTGAACAAAATATTACAGGTTATCATTTCAGTTTTGGTTTCAAATATTAATAAAAGTTCCATAAGTGTTTTAGCGACATCCAAAAAGAATTTAAGAGTAAATATTATAACAGTCGTCTGCTAAAAACGAAGAATTATGTGATCGTTAACTTACTTTCCGACGATGAAATGTGCTTCTTCAAAATTATTAACTCTATATCTTAGTGAATTATTTGTAGGAACAAATGCCAACAATATTGGGGGACTGCTAACAATTGTTTTACTCAAACCGGTCATTATTTGCACAACCAACAGATAGCTTGTATTATTTATCAACACATAAGTAATTTTACGCAAGCCGTTAACTTACTTACCGACGCGACTGTATGTAATCTAACGATTCGATTATGAGGCTTTAGGCTAAGACATTCAGATAAGTATTTATTTTGTAAATAAATTTATTTGTATAAACTCATTTACATAATATTTAACAATATATAAACTTTACATATAATATAATATATATATAGTACGGTAAACAACAACTATATATTACCACTTTCAATCTCTTTAAAAGTATGTAAATAACTAGAAGTGTTCTTTAGAATGTTACGCTCCGAATAAAATTTTATTTTTTACAATTCCTTTTTTTTATTCATGGGCTTGAACGCTTTTTGAACGCTGGGAACTCCCTAACTGAGAGCGATAATAGTTTTTGATGTTTATAAAATAGTTTATCATATTGGCAATACGTATCAGTGGTTTAGTAGCATTCCTTCTATGAAACCAGCGTGGTCCCATGCTCAATTTAATTGATGCGTAATAGATCGAGTTACTTGACACTTTCGTGTGGTCCGATAATGCTAAAACATTCCGGAACTTTCCTCATCGGACTTTCATGAAGAGAATCTACGTGTTTGTTACAACCTACTATTCTTTAAATAATATAACAAAATTTTATGTTCTGTATTTTCTATGCAACAAAATCGCTTTTATAATTATAAACGCAGTCCTGGCGTTTTTATAATAAGTCTATGTATGTAATTCGTGATTGATTTTATGAGTGTATCTGGGTTAGTATGATCTACAAGAAGCATAGTATATATAGTATGTCTGACTCTTCGTTGTTCGATTTACATTTGGCTACAAACAAGAATATTTGGTCTGAAATCACATCAGGATTTATACTAAACATCCGATGATAGACAGGAGAATCGTGCGACGGAAAAACGTCGATTCTCGTGGTCAAAATTAAAAGGGAATTTTTCAATCATAAAAGTTCAATTAGAAAAGAATATACACAGTTACATGTGTTATTCTATCGATTAAAAAATAATTGAGAGAATCGTGCAATGGAAAAATGTCGATTCTCACGGTCAAAATTAAAATGGAGTGTTCAATTATAAAAGTCCAATTAGAAAAGAATATACACAGTTGCATGTGTTATTCTAACAATTGATAAATAATTGGGAGAGTCGTGCGACGAAAAAATGTCGATTCTCACGCTCAAAATTAAAAGGGAATATTTCAATTATAAAAGTTCGATTAGAAAAGAATATACACAGTTTCATGTGTTATCCTATCAATTAACAAACAATTGTTAAATTTTGTAAACCATTCCACGATTTAACGGAAACCGTAAATTATGAAATAAAAAATTTTCATAATTAATGCGAAAATATGAGTTGTATCAGAAATTATACTATTATAATGCGAATAACAGTTTATAGATAGTAGCATTAAAAATTATAAAGCCAATGGTTTAACGGTGAGACTGAAAGAAGGGAATACAGAGGGCAAACAAGGAAGATCAGAGTTAGACAAAGAGGAAACATGCACGGTGGTGATTCGTGCCAGTCGGGATTTGAGGCAGGATCGTCTCCTCTATCCTCCATCTCGTTCCATGGCTTCGTTTTAAGTTTTTTTTTCTTCCGGTCTCGTTGAACGGCGGCTGCTTGCGCTGTTTACCTCGAATAAACAGAGGGCGAAAGAACCGAAGTCGTAGAAGACCTGCGGTTTAATTGCAGAAGATTTCTGACGCTCGCTTTTTCCGAACTGAAGACGCGCTTCGAATCAGTTTCGAAGAAAGTATGTCACTGTGTACCTGTCGTGTTTAGTTTCAGGAAATTTTATGTTTCAGAAGAAGGTGTTTCAGAATAAGTTTCGTGGTGAATTCAGAAGTTTTTACAATTTTATACACGAACGTTCGATAGAATTGTCTGTATTTTAATTACATTTGAATTACTTAAAAATACTCTGCACTCCTGCGACTTCATTAATTAGCGAATCACGATCATTTACGCATTAAACTTGTAGCTTAATTCGTGAGGCGTAGCAGCCTGCTATGATTTTCTCCGGAAACGCGAAGCTGCGACACCTTTTGACGTACAATCCCAAAGTGCGTGTAGTGAGGGATCGTGGGGTGATTTCAGCTAGAGTTTGTCAAGTTTCTTTAAAAGTGGTAGACTAAACAAGGAACTCATCCTCACGTTATTAAATATTATTATTATTATTATTATTATTATTATATATAATATTATCATTAATGTTTCTTTTTCTTAACATTTAAATTAGTTCTCGTAATGTACTTTAAATTCAACATATGGTTTTCATTTTTCAGTTGTTCACTGAAATTAATGAGTGTGTGTTTTTCTTTTTTACAGCAGAACATCATATAAACTATTATGTAAAGATTGCCATATTTGGAATTCAATTTGGAAACAAAAGGAAAAAAGAGAAAAAAAAGAGATCAAAATATTAATAGTTATAATTGGTCAGTTCCTGCCTTTATTCTTCAGTATAATTGGTATTATTTCATGTATAATTCGACAAATAGTTTCCAGTAATCGGTTATCGACTATGGGCTTCTCTTTGTTGGAAATTGTTACTGAGTGGATTTTGAATAATAACGTTCCGATAACCATCTCGTGTAATATTAAAAAACCGTGATATTTTTATTCATTTTACTTTTTTATATAAACATTTATTATAATTATTGTAACCACATTTCATTATTATTACTATTCTTTTCTTTTGAATATAATATATCTTAAGATTGATATTCAGTTATTTAATTCTCAATTTATTTATAAAAGCCTCCACTATCCGAAAGCGATCTTCTGAATAGAGCTTGTATGGGTCTAGAATAACTCCGAACTCACAACTTTATCAGAAATACCCCTTCTTAAAACTAAATTAGCAATCAATCATAGCTCCGTTCTTTTTTTCTGCGAGCTTTCTATACTATTTAGTCTGTTTGGTGAAGCGGAATCCTTTCGTCACTGTACGTTCACAGGCACGATTAATCGGGGTATGTTACCTTTTCGCTTTCGTCCCACACTATCATACATCTAAAACACCTACATTTACACCAGGTAGGACCCGAACGAAGGCTCGTGCGCGCTTCGCGTCGCAGACCCGTAACGTAACAAGAAAGGTCACGTATCGCAATTTGTATAGAATATTGATGATATTGAAAATAGTGTCATGGAAAATTGGTTAGACTCGTAGGTGGAATGCCTGACAACCTGATTTTTTTAATAACATTTAAAACTTCACTTCTAAATTCCAACTTTTGATCGAGTGTAAAAGTTTTAACCATTGGAAGCAACGAGTCGAAGAAAGATTTATCTTCATTTATCTCAGAAGAAACTGCAGATTGTGAATGAGTGGACGAGGATGTCTCAAAGCCCTTTCGACGCTTGACTGGTGGCTTCGAGCGCAGACGACTTATTTGTTTGTGTATTTCCGTTTTCACTTCGTTATCTGAACTTGAATCAGCGACAGCAGTCTTGCTTGATTCAAGCAGAAAAAATAATTGGCGAGCATATATATATTGCCTTCCAGTTGCAAATCGTCCAGATCTTCCTCTTTTTCGGACCATCTTTTTAAATTGATCACGTATGTTTCTCCACTTACTCATGTATTTTGCACCTATAAAATGTTTAAAAAGTTGATTAACTTTTGTATTATAGATGCCTGCGCAGTGTATGCAATCTGATTAACCTACATTATTATTTTTACAGAATTGGACAGTCAACAATATACATATTGAAACAATTAGTAAAGTATTAATTCCATTTTGAATAACTTAAGGAAGTATATATATAACGTGCGAATTTTCCGAACAGCATTAAGATTATAGGTGACAAGTATATTCGAATTTTGAAAACAGTAAACTTTAGTGAACAGAACGAATAGTTATGTTTACTAAAATTACAGATAATTCATTCATATAGTTTTACTAGTTATAGCCGATTTAATATTTTCACATATTTTTATCAAATTATTTAGCAAAACTTTATAGCAAAATTTAAGCTTTAATAAGTGTTTAGAAAATAAGAGCTTTAATGCTTCAAAAGGCAAACTACTAATCGGAACTGAAGCACGTGTTGTGCCTTACAGAATTTATCGGTGATGAGGCATTTATATGTATTATAAAATACAGAATGTTTGCGTTATTATTAACC
Source organism: Ctenoplectra terminalis (assembly GCA_019453375.1). NCBI lineage: Eukaryota > Metazoa > Arthropoda > Insecta > Hymenoptera > Apidae > Ctenoplectra > Ctenoplectra terminalis. Next base: position 3,306 of record SMSQ01018952.1, on the reverse strand, counting down.
AGAGTTTTTTTGGTAAGTTGCAAATACAGGAAAAAAATGAAAATGAAAAAATTTTATTATCTTTTATAAATTATATATTATTATGCAAGGTGACAAAAAAATAACTGTCCAAACTCATAGAATCTGCAAACAATCGCGAGAAAATAAATCGTGTCGTAGTTTCCTATCTCGAATGGTTTTCAAAATATTCAATACTAAAATTTTGGAAAATTGAACGAAATTAGCAGACGCATCATCACGTCGACTCTAATATTTCCGTTCTAGTTAAAGACAGTGCTCTACTCTTGGGCTCATTTTAAAGCTGAAGGGGTGCTCTTTCTAATTGTATGAAATAAAATTTTTGTTGTTGTTAGTAAATGTTAAAATAATTGAAGTAAAAATTTCAAATACAGATTTAACGCTGTTCCCATCCTGGGATCCATTTGAAAAAAATACCATTCGATTCGTTGAATCTTCCGCTATAAAATACGATTTTCAAAAAGATGAAGCAATTCTGATAATACTAAAAGAAAATTAAAGTTTACCATAATCCGCGTTGATCGATGCTCTATAGACACCACGAACAATTAGAGACACGCGATCGTATCGCGTACTATATATCACTTTTTTGAGGTAAACATTTCGTTCGACGCGTCGTGAAATATATTTCAATCGCTCGACGAAACACGTGGAAGCTATCGTGCATGTGTTGGACTACCTACATTTCGATAGGTGTCCAACTTGGTTCATTCCTGACTTACATCAAAACGTCACGCCGATTTTTGTCGACTTTCCATTAGGCTATGTGCTGTGATATTAACCCATTCGTTGCCAAGCCTAAATTATACGAAGTCATTCCCATTGCCATTTATATTTTGAGCGTTATTGTTTACCAAAGGCCACAAAAAATTTGCTAATTCAAAAGCCTGCATGTTATAACATATTTAAAGTAGGACGAGTATACCCGTCTTGGCAATGCATAACACCTTGCCAAAGATGAGTATACTCGTCTTGGCAATACATGACACCATGCCAAAGACGAGTATACTCGTCCTTGGCAGTGAATGAGTTACTTCAAAAACATTTGATCCAAAAATAGTTCAGAATTTAATGCGATTTAATAGAACCCATTAACGAATTATAAGGTATTATTTTTTGAAACTGATACTGTCAGTCCTCAAAAACCAACGACACCTAAACGAAATTTCAGCGTCGGTCCGCAGGGACTGACGTAGCATTTAACGTGTTCATTGTTTACAACAGGGTACTGTCGATATAAAAATGTATCCTTGTTCCTTGGTCCTTCCTCTACGAAATGCGAGCTTTTGGAATGTGAAGCCACGAAACCAAAATTGAGAAAAAAGGATCTGAGAGATTACACCGTGCTAGGTAGAAAAAACATGAATCCAATCCTACTTCGAGGCCATTATTTTAATTGTTCCCATCAAAGCGTCGCTGCGTCTCCGTGTCGGCGACACTGTGCGAGTTCGCAAATGGACGCTACATGCGGTGACGTTACTGGTACGTTAATGAAGTTAGCTACTTACATGTGAGGGCATCAGTTCAGAGTTAGTAAATATTGGGAATTTAAAACAGAATAGTCATTTATACATATATACATATATTATATATGATTAAAAGGACCCAACAATAAAGAGATAAATTAAAATGAAAACGTGAAATAATATTAATAATAAAACTAGAAATGGTCACAACTAAGAAAATGTACAATACTATATATGTATAAAACTTTAAATATATATAATATATGAAATTTTGATGATTTGTTGACTCTGTTGATGCGGTGCTACATGAATGGTGCGATGATGAGAAAGTGGTATCAGTTGTTTGTGTTGTAAAAGAACGTAAAAAGTGTGCGCGGGACGTGCTGAAGCAATTTTCACATCTCAGGAGTATTAATAAATTCAATTTCTCCAACTCAGTGTTGTAAATTATAAATGATTAATGTTAGTAACCGTGCAGCAAGGTGAACATTAATGTCGTTGACCCGGCCATACATTCGGTGGTGTCGTATACCCGTGATCACGGTCAAGTGTGACACAGTGATACGCATTTCCAAGCAGCAGGTGAATTTTTTTCTGATTAGGTGAAAAAATCTTTTCAACAAAACTATTAAATATTATTGAATATTTATAATTAATTTATTATTAAATACTGGATTGTAGGCATTGCCACGTGGCAGACGATCAGTGAATCTCATAGCGGCATTCAGTGATTTCACGGATTCGAGCATCGGCACGTAACTTTCTCGTGCCGACGGCTATCGAGCTCCGGGCTGCAAAATGCAGACTCATGCAGGAAAATTCTAACCTTTCTGAAAGATATAGGAATCTATCATCAAGAGTAAAACTTACATGATTATGATACAGTCCCAAAGCAAATGGGTCCCAAATATGGTCCCAAATAACCTAAGAAAGTACATGTGACCTTAAACATTCAATTAAAAAAAAAAAAAAAACAAAACAAAACACACGAACTTCACAATTAACGCAATTATTGCAGCACTCATTTTTAATTATCGATATACGGTAATAAATGCGAATCTGACTAAGACAAAATGGTTGATAGCTAGCTAATGAACTAGAAAAAGATAGTATATAATTACGATCTCGTTTCTATATCTGAATTAACGGTGGATTTAAAACGGACCTTACTTAAAAAACGTGCATCGTATTAAAATTAACTCTTCTTTTTTTTAAGAATAAAAAAGCTTACCGATAACAGTCCTTTCAATTTCAGACATTTCTTCAAATTTCGTGTACATGCTTTTTGCTATTTCTAACCACGCCGAATTTTGTTTATTTCTATCGTGGTATGTATCGCATAATACATTTTAAATTTCAGAAAGTTTTCAGATTTCTTTAATTAATAATTCGATCTCAAAGGAATTCATGGTGCGCTTTTTTGGCATATTGGGTCAAATCAATCGTTTTAGATTTAACAAGTGACGTACGATCACTGCGGCGTCGCATATTCAGTTGCAATGTCCTAGCGCGACCGCAGACACGTATGCATGCATTGCACATCTACAAATAAATCGCACAGCGTAACCGATACGAGATCGCAAGGCATCGTAGTTGCGATATTGCAACGGAATCGCACACTCGTGCGTTGCATGATTAAAAATAAACCTGCCGAATCGTACAGCGTCATCGACGCGGAAACGCAGCGGCGTCGCGTCGGTTGTGTGCATCGGACCTAAGACCCCATGCTGCCGAGCGGGTTTTGTCCGCGCGATCATATATCTTTCTTTGTTTTCCAAGTCCAAACAATGAAGACAAATATATGATCGCAGCGGAATCGTGC
>SMSQ01018951.1:91835-130329 GCA_019453375.1 Ctenoplectra terminalis | reverse complement strand
TATTTGTATTTTTGTTTGATACACAAGGTACGGAAAATAATTTTATTTCGCGTTGGAGTCAGGTATATGATACTTGATTAATTTTTTGAAATAAAATTTCAGATTTTTCTTGAATAGTGTGGAAATTTATGTGCATGATCCGATAAGAAAATTTGTATTTCTGATACGGTTGACATAATAGTTGACGTCTATTCAAATACAAAATAAGATAAAGAATTATTCAAATCGATATCAGAAATTATTTCGAGAAGCATTGATTAAAATAAAAAATAAATAAGAAATTATTTAATTCGATAATTCAATAGTAAAAACACGATTCTAGAATATCGAAACAAAATATTAAACATAGAAAAATTAATTTAGAGAAAAACGATTTATCAAAAAGGAAAATTTTTGCAACAATCGTTGCCAGTTGACACAAAATTACAATGAATACGACATAAATTAGTACGCGAAAGAAGAAATCCATATTCGAGCGGTAAAAATCAATTGTTACCGAGGTAAAATTGAATCGAATCGTAAAATGGTTCCAAAATGGATCATCGGAATGGAACATCGACGAAAACCGAAGTAAAGCAAGAAGCTTTCGTCGAAGCTGCTGACGCTAACAAATTTGTACGGCACATGGTTTCCACGTTTCGCGTACCTTCGAAAAGAGCCGTTGAAACGACTTCCAGCGTCTCGACTGGTACCAAAAAATCTCTCCACCAGAAATTCTCGGCGAAAGGGTCAGTCTGGGTCACGAGGAACAGCGGTGGGCACGTACGAGCCTTAACGTCGCCAGAAAACTGTACCAGGGATCGTTAACGAGAAGTGGCCCCTTATCCGCGCCCTTAATGGCCCTTTGTCCAGCGGCACGCGACTTTTCTGGCAAATTCCGCGGAATTGGTGGAGATTCCGTCTCGCCTGGGACGATAATATCGGAGTTCTCGCAAAGGAAAAAAGAAAAAAAAGGAACGAAAGAAAGAAAGAGAGAAATTAGAAGTATTAACGCAGCAGTTTGTAACACGGACGCAGTGAAATTCTATTTTTTAGTTTAGAATTTTTTAATTATTTTTAAGATATGTTGAAAGGATTGGAATATTCTTTGGGAAGGATATTGGAATTTTTTATTTGGAATCGTTAAAAATTTTCTTGTCGGGAATATGCTTCCGTTCGTAGGTCATTGGACACTTAAATTTAGAACAAGTGAAGTGAGAAAGTATTGATTATAGTAATTATTAGACTCTAGTTTTTTGATCAATTTGAGAAATTGCAATCAATAATCATTTTTTTTTTTATATAATAAATCAAAATTGGAATTAGTATGGGGTTAACATTTTGTCTTGGAATCGAGGAGACTGATTACAGTAATTATTAGTTATTAGTTTTTATATTAATTTGAGAAACTACAATGGATAATGATTTTTTTTTTCCTTTTTTTTATAGCAAAACAAAATTGCAGTTAGTTTTAGTTTTATTATCATACCACTGTCCTGGTATCAAAGATAATAATTATAATTACTAGTTTTTAAATTTTATATTAATCTGAGAAAGTGCAATCAACGGTGTCTCTTTTATTTTTTTATGGGAAAAATAAAATTGCGATTGACAGAAGGTTAATAATAGAGACAGAATACAGTCGAAATTTGGTTCGAAAATCTGTCAGACATTGTGCGGAACAAAGTGTAGGAACTGAAAGGGGGGATCGTTTTGAAGCGATCGAGAAACGCGCAGTGTGAACGAAACAGGCTCGATTCCAGCCGACTAAAGGGTATTCTTCGCTGGTCTAAAAGCGGATTTTAGCGAGCTTCGCTTTCCGGTTCACAGAAACGACCCTGGCTGTTCCATTTTCAGAAGGGCTGTGCTGGCACTCGTCTTTTACGCTTCTCTTTGTTATAATTAGCGGAGCGCCGGAGCTTTTGAAAACGAAAGTAAGGTTTCGCTCGGCCGTGAAATAATGTCCTTTCACGGTGACATTTTTTTTTTCTTTTTTTTTTTGTCGCGAAAATTCGAGATTATTCAGCCTCTTTGTCCGAAATATTGCATAATAGAATTGATCTATCAATTAATAATCAATAATAAATAAATATATGAGTGGTTTCTTTTTAAGTAGTATAAGTCAAATTTTTAAATAGTTAATTTTTATTTGTGGCAATAAAGGTAATTGTAACACAGTGTTCTAATAAATTAATCGAAGGAAGCTTGGCTTTTTAACGAAATTGCGAAATTGTTTTTTTCCTTTTTCAAATGGTATTGTTTATTTGCTACGATGATTCAATTTATTTAATAACATTGTATTGCATCAAGTGTTTGCTCTGTTTCTACTTTAGTCCAATTTTATTGATTACAATGGTACTCAATTTTCACAGCTTGTCTGTTTCTTTCTTTTTTTTTTTTTTTTTAAATCATTAAATTTATTGTGATAAAATTGTCAAACATTTACTTTACACAAATAAATTATTATTCCCGTCATAATTATTATTTTCATTTTACGGATACATTTCGTGAAAGTCTACTTCAGTTGAAGTATTTTAAATTTGGTATTTTCCATGTTTTATACAGTTTATTATTTTAAGAAAAATATTATTTTATTTATTAAAACCTTAAAAGCATGAAACAAATTTACAGTAGTGTACAGTAAATTGCAAAACATTAAATATCTCGAAATATAGAAAAATTGACTTATACTACTTAAGAAAAAAAAGGTTCATAAAAACATATTACTTTAAGGAAAACCTTACTTGATTTTACATTTTTTAAATTATACTTTATTAACAAATTCGTAAAAGTGAAAAATGACAGAAACCAGTGATAATAATAATTGGAATGAAATAAGTTGTAATGAAACAATTTAAATCTCCCCGACAATAATTAAAATAAATTATAAAAATTAGTGACGATGGTTCGAATATCGATCGGTCAAAGTATCGACGAAGCTATAATCAGCAGAACAGTTTCACCGGTGGAGTGATTGCAGCTAATAAATATAAATTGTTTAATTTTCGAAAAGGAGTCGTAAGAAACTTTAGCTGCGTCTATAAATCGGCGGTCGTAAATGATCGAACGTAAACACAGAGATAAAATGGATCGTCAATCTTTTCTCTCGAGGTGGAGAGTTTTCGAAGCCAACTGTGAGACCAGTTTTTTGGAGATCTAAATTTTTACTGTTTCGCTATAACAAATAATAAACCGATCATTTTGACCATTCCGATGGTTCTAATATGCATAATTTTTTTCACAGGTTAAGTAATTAAACCACAAAATTAAATTCAAACATTTTTTTTTATTTTAAAATAAAGTAAATTAATCGAATAAATAAAAAATCGTGAACGTTTATAATTTCCTTTTCTTTCTTTCCAAAAGAAACACACTTTGAGCTTCCGCAATCGTCCTTCGAAACTTAAAAAAGTTTAAAAGCGCAAAGTTAAGAAAAAAAAAATCAAATCTTTTTCAAAGTAAACTAACCGAATAAATAAAAAATCTTAAACATTTATAATTTCCTTTTCTTTCTTTCCAAAAGAAACACACTTTAAGCTTCCGCAATGGTCCTTCGAAACTTAAAAAAGTTTATGAGAGCAAAGTTAAAAAAAAGAAAAACCATATCTTTTTTTACTTCATTTTATTTACCAGGTCCTACTTTTTCTATGACTCGATTACGAAATTAAAAAAAAAATAAAAAAAGTATCACGAATGAACCTAATTCGGTCTACAATTGACAATTCAATAAAAGCCTCTTAAAAGCATCGTGAACACAGAAAATAACCCGTCCATTGCACGAGTCCGCCGGAAACGCGAAAAACACACTCGAAAGACACGGCGAAGTTCCTTTAATGCCCCAAGTTACTCCCGGTCCCACCGTAAAAGATAGTTTCCTCTTTCTTGCATTGTTCCTCGGTTCGATTCCTTCCGAGAACGAGAAAAGGGGGAGCTTTCGGCCTGGCAAAATGTATATTTACGGCGCCACGTCCGGGAACGAGCATCCGGCTATCGATAGCGTTCTTCCCTTCCGCGAGAAGAGAGCCTCTCGATGTCCCAACGATACTGCCAGCGGAAAATGAAATTTTATAAACACCGCGTTGTTACGCGATAACGGAAAAGCAACGTTGGTGCGATGCATCCTTTCGGTTCTTCCAAATTGAATAATAAATGCATTCCAACGGGAAACTTAACCCTTTGCACTTCGTTGATGTCGCTACAGCGATGATACGCAGCATGGTTTCATTGGTAGTGGCGACAGGATAAATTTTAAGCTAAATTTCTATTCTTATTCTAATTGTTTTATCTATTTTAAAATTATGAACGCATAATTTTTTTTTTTTTCTTTCTTTCTTTTTTCTTTGCTTTATACACAGGAAGTCTTCGTGAAAAGGAATTGTAATTGCTGATAGATGGTATTAAAAAGTTTTGGGAGTGTAAAAGGTTAATAGTTTAGCTGTTTTGTCCTTTCTTAGAATTTTTTAGTGTTTGCATGTTTCTGTAGGGTCATTTATCTAATAATAACTTATCTAATAATAATTTATCTAATAACAATCATTTGGATTATTGATAGCAGCTAATTTGGATAACAAGTTTGTAAAATTTGAATTATTAATCAATAGAATGTAGATTCTTGTGTATTCATGGAAAATTTAAAGGCACGGAAATACAGAAAGTGTATATAATAAACAGAAACACGTAAATAAGTCTAAAATATAATTAGTAAGTCAAACAATTTTTTTTTTAATTATATTTACAAAAATATGAAATAGATAAAAATCCACAGCCTACTGATTAATATTCATTAAACACAAAATTCACTCGGGTTTCTAAGAATCTCCTGAATGAATTCAATTTAAAATATATGATACGGAAAAAAATAAATAAATGATAATAATTCGAAATATCCAATCGAGAAGGAATCAATTTGCAAAGAACCGAACATTGTCACCTTCGTCGCGATTTCCATTATTCCTCATCAGAAGCAAACTGTTCGCTCGAATTGTTTCGACGATCGAACGTCGTAAAAATTCCATTATATCCCCGTGGAGATTCATTACAACAGAGACGCACGCGTACCCACGAGTGTAACGAAATCGCCAGGATAATGGAATTTATATGATCCACCTACCACCGAGTTTTCGCGAACCTTGGATATTTGTACGCGACGTCGAATTTGATCCTTGAATTATTCGGAGAATCGCCATCGTGAAACGATGCCAATGTTCAGCGACGATTTCGTCGATGTTTCAGAAGTTGAGAATTATTAAAACGTTTCGAGCATGACGGTCGAAGGACCATCGGCAATAAAAATATACGACAGCTTTTGGATTATTTACGAGCAGACTGCGGATTTTTGTACATTTATAGGACGTTTAACCTCCTAACTTTCTTTACGGGCTAAGTTTCACGTTAAATTATATATTACAGTCGGAAATTTTTTTTATTTCTTTCAAAACGAAGCAAATTAACCGTAAACATAAAAAATTGTCGGCATTTATAATTCTTTTTCTAAAATAATACTTTATGTTTGTACGATAACCCGGTGAAACTTAAAAAAGTTTAACCCTCCGTAGTCGGGATTCTGTTTGATTATGAGAAAGAAATCAAGATTAATTATAGTTTCTCGTTTTAATTTGAAAACTTTTCAACCGCTAGCTGTTATAAACAGGCTGTTTAATAGTCGGAATAATGGTACAATAATAAAATTGAATAGTGTAACAAGTAAATAAAATCAAATTTAAGAAATATAAATGCACGAATATGTAACTTCTAAGTCGCACGGTGCTATAGAGGGTTAATAAATGTAAACAGTTGGAAGTGTAAAATTGTATAGAGTGTAATTGATATAAAAAAGTATACAAAATATCCTAATTATAATGCTTTTTTATATTTTTCTACCTTTTTCTTTACAATATTCTCAAGAATATGAATTTGCATAAAAATCCGCGATCTGTTTATCAAAGCTCTACGCAAAGACTTGAAGAGTGTAAAGAAATAATAAGAAAAAATAACACGATAAAAACGCATCGAGACAATTTTGAAGAGAGAAAAAAAATTCTTTGGCCACCGACGCTGAAGGGTCATCGAAAAGAATATGTTCTAGTGAGTGAAAAATTGCAGCAGGCACTTTTGCCGGTTGAGAGCGGCATTACAAGAGCCGTAAATCTCGTCGGTCCGGTGGAAATTAATTCCCATCTGTCCCGTTGCGACCGCGGAAAAATTTAAGTCCTTCCGAGACGCTGTAAACAGAAATTTCTTTGAGAGAACAACACGCTGGACATTCCGCTTTCAGCTGAAAGTTAATGAAGAAATAGTTCCGTGATTAAAGCGGACGATTAAAACTTGCTGTCCACTTTGTGACGAAAATTTCAACGAAAATCTGAAACGCTGGAGAGGAGCAAAGATCAAACTGCTGTTAAACGCGTCCGACGATGCACCGACCTAATCTACTGCGAACCGTGTCGCGTTAAATACGGGGCTGCTCTGTTGGGATGATTGTCTGACCATTGACGGGCTTGTACTACTTAAATCTGTTCTCGCTAGAAAATAGGCAGTAGCTCGAATGTTTCTTTTTATTTTTTTTATTTTGCATGTTCTTTACATTACTCGGACAACTTTTTAACGCAAAATATTTAACATCGAGTTACTAAAAAAAAAAAATTATTGTTCGTTGTTATCTTGAAATACTCTTACTATTTGAAAACAGAAAATTTTTCTTAATTTTTTCTACGTTGCAATCGAAAAGGAATTATTCCTCAGATATATAATAATAATTTGTATCTTAAAAAAAATAATTGGTTACGTTCTTATTATTACGTTTCTAATTTAAAAATTATTTTTACGTTAATATAATTTTAAAATATTAAAATAAAATTATACAAGATCGTTTAAAATATTTTGGTACATGTAAAAAAACAAACGAGCTTTCATATGTGTTGTTAAATAACATTTTAACTACAGAATTATTCTTCCGAAATTTTTGTAACACTTTTACACGTGTTTAACGAACGCGCTCTAAAAATTTCGTAACGGCTTAAACATAGCGTAGAAAATGAAAAATAATAATATTCCAGTTCCAATAGAGAAGGACCGAATTAGCCCAATAGAGGAAGAAAATTAACGCACAGCTCATTTCGAACGGATGCAGCGTGTTTGTGCGTCGAAACGTATCAACGAGGCGAGCACTGGATGAATTAGGCTATTCGATTGGATTCCTTGCTGCCCTTTGCCGTCTCTCTGTGCACGCGTCTCGGCCAATGACGCTGACCCGAATTAGGCTTCCAACGTTGTGCACGTGTGTCCCTAACCAGACAACGAAATGAATGCCTCTGCATGCAATTCCAACTGCAATAGACTGCGGTCTCCGAACGTATTTTGCGGCCACGCTGGTGCACGCTCACGCGGGAGCTAGTTGATGCACTATCGCTCGGTGCAATGTTTCTTGGTTGTTATTAGTTGAAAGCCTATCGCTACGATACCTTCGGAATTAAAAAGCTTTTGCGGTGTGCCTCGTTGCTTCGTTTGGCGGTGTTTATACATAAACATGCAGCCTAATTTGTTGAACGAGAGACGAAGGAAGATAATAGAACGAAAGAAACTTTTGGGATAACCTGATACATTACAGATAAATTTAATACCTAACTCTTTGCACTCCGAACCATCCTGGACGTTACCTATCAGCCACTCGGCGCCACTTTGTCGCAGAAACGTGCAATTGCCAACTTTCATATTATATAGTATAGTTTTCGTAAAATTCGCTGACATTTTTTTTATATATCTTAGTAATCGTACCATATTTTGATTTTATTTCTTCAGCCATTTCAACAGAAAACTTGAGGGAAACATACATTTCTAAAAAAGTTGTGCTGGAATAAGTTGATTCCCCGTAATCACTAATAAACTTTAATGTCCCATCAGAGAGGACATCCGAGTGATATGCTACAATTACCATGCCCCCTGAGAGGGGACAACGGAGTGTAAAGGGTTAAATTCACCGCGCTTGCTAACATACACCTACTAACTGTGTTTCCAAAACCCACTAATAAATTATAAGGTATTTTTTGAAATTGGTACTGTCGCTTCTGAGTAACCAACGATATCGAAATGAAAAATTCAGCGTCGGTCCACGGAGACCGACACACCGCTCAACATGTTAACAGTGTTTATTTATTCGTCAGGACTATTAAAATAACCCGGTTGAATAGAAGAAGCTTCAATTCCCAATAGAGATCGGCAATGAATTTTTTTCCTCGACTCCTGCGATAACTTCGGAATTGAAGTTCGTCAATTTGGAATTAATTGTTCGGGCGTAGCTAGTTATATTATTAGTTCTTCCGTGGAGTCTAAGATTGAAAGGAAGCGATTTAGAGTTGGAATCAGGGTAACAGCGTTTAAACTTTACACGAGCCCGCCATTAACCACTTGAATCCGGCGTGCACGAGCTTCCTCGTTCCGTGGTAATTGTTACAAGAACAAAATAGCGTTTTGTACTTTCTTCTGGAACGACGTTTTCCCCCTTTTCCACGGAATTGGCGGAAGAAAGGACCCACGGTTCCGAGGCAACTCTCGAATCTTGGACCGTGGAACGTAAAGTGTTCCAGAGAACGAGATTGCCGGTGAAAGAAACCGTAATATCTTAGCAAGTATCGCAAAGAAAGTCTTTTAATATTCTTGTTCTTATCCCTTGTTTCTTTTTTGGAAGAAAATAACGAACCCTCGTTGGCTAAGCTTAATTCGAATAATTTTTATTTGTTTGTACGTAATACTTTTATTAGTCTCTCAATGCTCGGTCTCTTTATATCGATACAAAATATTATGAAATTAAACCTAAAGGATTTGAGATTTTTTGGTATTCACAGGAATAAAAGGACAGTTTAAAGAAAACACGTTGCACCTTGTTGCACAAAGCGACGCTTGATGAGCAAGCTAAATGGCCAACGAGCTCGTAAAACCATAAAATCACTTACCAAACAGCAGCTTGTCTTCCCACGATCCTCTCGGAGGCAGCTCGAGCGCACGGAACACGCGTCCAATGCACCGTGTATAAGGGTGTCTCTCCCCTTTTCTTTTTTCCGCCTCCTTTCGCTCGGGGGCATGCCTTTGGCGATAGTTTCGCTTCTTGAGAGCCGCAGGATTCGACAGGTAATTAGATGCATCCTAGATGCAAGCAGATCGGCGTCCATTATCGGAATTTTCGGTTTACCGTGCGCGTTTCACCTGTGAACTTGGAGAAAAAAGAAGAAAGTAAAGGATCACCTGTAAAGATGTATTATAAGTTTGGATGGTGTAATATGTAATGATGATAAGTTTGGATTGAAAATTTTTTTTTTTAAATCGCAATTATTTTATAGGAATGTTGAGTTGGTTCAAGTAAAGTGTACTCGATTATAAAATATAACAAAGTCTTTGATACTACTATTATATTCTTTAACTCTATCTCACGCATTCTCTTTATATTCTTTTCGGAACTCGCTCTTTATATTCTCTCTGATTCTCTGTTCTCGACTCTCAATCCTCAACTGTCCATTCTCAACTCTCTATCCTAAACTGTCCATTCTCAACTCTCTCGCACGCGCATTTTCCATCACCACATATTCCAACATTCTCTTTCTTTTCATTTCTTAATCTCTCTCATTCTGTCCAAGCATTCTCCGAAAATTTTCAGTCACACGATGATCTCGTTCACTCAAACACTCTTCTTTCACACTTCTAATGCTCGATCCCAAGGTCTCTTCATTCTCACTATCGTACTACTCCAAACACTTTTCTTTCACACCTCCATCGCTCGATCCAAAGTTCTCCTCATTCTCACATCTATCGTACTACTCCAAACACTCTTCTTTCAGACCTCTATCGCTCGGTCCCAAATACTCTTCCTCCACGCATCTATCGCTCCAGCCTAAACATTCATTCCCAGCTCGCGATTCCATTCCCACGGTACCATAAATTCTCTTAGTGTACGTAGGTACATTAATGTAGATAACAATCGTAGTTTGAAAATTTTATTTAAAAAAAAATCGCAATTGATTCGTAAAGTCGCTTAGCGTAACGATCGCGTATTGAACTTCGGACGTTAATTCTCAGTAAGTAGTATAAGCGTTAAAATAACACTTGCTCGCTCTATAATTATAATAAATAACCACTCGTCACCGTCGCCTCTATTCTCAACCTCGATAATTAATCTTCCAATATAATTCTTCGCCCGTAAATATCACCGAAACTGAAACCACGCCTCATTCTCCTCTCCGGATAAATTAACCGACTCAAACTGAACCTAAATTCCCCCAGAGAATCGACGCTATCCGTTCCAAAACGCCGTATTTCGTCGCGAAGGTAGGTGACGCCGTTTGTTACCCGGTTCGACCGATTGAAAGCCAAAGTTTCCGCGAGTGTCGGCCGGCTGCCAGAAATATAGCAATAGACGAACACGAATGGGGCAGAGGAAACGAAGATCGAAAGAGAAACGTCCAGGGGATTACATTTCGCATTCATAGAATTCCATGGAGGCCGCGTAAATCAAAAGTTCGAAAAAGCGTGTTCCAGAGAACAACGTCGTTCGATCGTAATACTGTCCCGATGGTCGGCGTCTCGATGTCGCCGGAACAAGAGAGAGAGCGGATAGAGGGAGGGGAAAAAAAAAACGTAGAAAGGAACGAAAAATCGAGTGTGTCGAGATAAGAACCATGCCAGGGAAACGCGTTCAGGTCCGACGAAATAAATTCCGAGCGTTTTACGCGAACGCACTTTGTTACTGAACAAAACGTGCACGGTGTAGGCAAGCTGTGTAGTTTCGTTCTTGTTCGACAGAGAAACTCCTTCGGATGGTATGGTAAACGGGATTCGGTGCAGTTCCGGTATTGGTAGGGAATGGAATTCGGGAATTTGAATACAAATTGAGGCGAGGACACGGGGAGTGGAATGGGATTCGAGGTGTAAGCAAAGTTTATTTTTTCTCTCTTCTTTTTTTTTCGGGGGGGAATTGATGGATTTTTTTAGCCTGGAAAATTGGGAATTTGTAAATGAGGATTTTGATGCTAGAGTTCATTAATCCTGAAAGGGTATTCGAGATTTGCTTCGGATAATGTTACTGTTTATTTATTTATTTATTTTTTTTAATTTCCGAATTTTTGGAAGAAACGTATTTAATTTTGCGTTAAAACCAGAAGCTAGAAATTAGAATTAGGAACTTTTTTTGGAATCGAGAAAAGAGGAAGAGAGATACGTAAAATAGAATAATTACGGATAGTGTTAGATTGAAAAAAATCAAGGTGACCGATGAATAATATTTTTCTCTTTTTTAAATTATAACCCGATGGATTTTGAAATGTAAATGATCGGGAATTAGCAGATGAATAATTTGATATTGGAATTCTATAATAAGTATGCATCGTGCTGGAAGATGTGAAATAAAATGATCGAAGAGAATTTTGATTCGGTTAACGAAATCAGTTTAATGTATGTATCATCTTTTTTTCTTTTTTCATATCACCAGATTATTGATGTTTTAACGTAATTATTTTTTTTTTTTTTTTTTTTATTACCCGATTTTTTATGTTTTTTCGTAATTATTTTTTTTTTTTTTTTTTTTATTACCCGATTTTTTATGTTTTTTCGTAATTATTTTTTTTTTTTTTTTTTTTATTACCCGATTTTTTATGTTTTTTCGTAATTATTTTTTTTTTTTTTTTTTTTATTACCCGATTTTTTATGTTTTTTCGTAATTATTTTTTTTTTTTTTTTTTTTATTACCCGATTTTTTATGTTTTTTCGTAATTATTTTTTTTTTTTTTTTTTTTATTACCCGATTTTTTATGTTTTTTCGTAATTATTTTTTTTTTTTTTTTTTTTATTACCCGATTTTTTATGTTTTTTCGTAATTATTTTTTTTTTTTTTTTTTTTATTACCCGATTTTTTATGTTTTTTCGTAATTATTTTTTTTTTTTTCTTTTTAGCGCAAAAAATTGAGAATTTGCACGAGAGAAATTTAACGTTTCATATTTTAATGCGTCAGATTAAATTTTGTGTATTAAACCAGGTCAAACGTTTACTTTTGACCAAATTTAATTTTCAATTTTATAACAACAAAACGCATCGGAAAAAAAAAGTATAAAGTAAAAAAAAAATACTGAATTGATTTCGAAGGAAACTTCCGTAAAACAATACCAACCTTAAACGCGAGTTAAACTAAAATACAGGATTTTCCTTTCGAACTCTCAAAATAAATTCCTCAGTCCCGACGATAAACGTTTCAAGTTAAACGTCGTTCGCCTCAATGCGAAAATTTCGCAGCAAGAGGGTCTCGAGAATCGTTCGAAGGTCCGCAGGGCTCGGAACAAAAGTTTTTCTCGATGATAGCACCTGGTTAAAGTTTCGAGCTTCTCACGGGATCGGGTCAATATAAAAGAGCTAGATTAAAGGAGGATTGGCACGTTCATTATCAGCCACGCCTCTCTGTACCTTCTGTTGCCACAATTTTGCCTGTCCGTTCTGCAATTCCAATGAAACAATCGATATATGATGTTGATGCGAAGCTTGTGAATTTAATATCGTTCCATTTTCATCGATCGAACTGTTATCGGAATGTTTTTACGCTTTTCATGGCAACAGAAATGTGTTTTTATTCTCGAATCGTCCTTCTTTGTACGATTGCAATTGAAATCAAATAACTCCGTGTTTATTTCATGTTTATTTGATTTCATAATATTGAAAGAATTGGCTTACTCGAAGTTGAAAGAAAAAAAAAACAAAAAAGAACGAAAAGTAACCGAAGAAAAGGGATATTCTGCGAGACAATATTTATTTTACCATGTAATCTCTGAAATAGTTTCTTGGGTGAATAGTCGACCGGAAGAAAGAATTTCAAAATATCACGGACGTCTTTCGTTCTTTCTAGACTGTATTCTGTGTCTAACAACCAGTATTTAATACAAAATTCAACTGTCTCTTAATAAAAATAATAAATTTATCAAACATTGGTACTGACGTCTTAACTAGTAAAGTGGTGTCTGACCTATCGTACTGTTTTCTACTTAAATATTCAATTTTTCAATTTTTCTCGAGAAAAGAACAAGATTCATATCTCTGTTACAATACATATATATTTTTTATAACACTGTTACATACTTTCACAAATTTTTATATTTTTTATTCCATAAACCCGTGTCTGACCTATCATACCATTTTCTACTTAAACTCTAAATTTTTCGATTTTTCTTGGAGAAGAAGGATTACAACTTTGTTTATACGATATGTATATCTTATTATATACTATTAGATTAATTATACGTATAATTTTAGTTATCAGAAAACATATAAATAAATAATAATCTCCTTAGAAGTTCCTTAGAAGCTCGGGATTAAAAAGAGATTAATATCTCTTGAGGAGATAATAATCCCTGAGTCGTTCCTTGTTATACAATTTTATTCACGCGCAAACACGCTATTGTTTCACCAACGATCAAAGAAGAAAAAGGTGCTCGAACAGTTTAAAATATCTCGCAACAAGCACCAACAACAGTCGCGTCAAATATTTTAAAACCGTTCCGTCCTCTCGTAGCGGGCAATTTTATCACGGATAACCTCGGAAAATTGCAGAATACATAACGCTATCGCATAAATTCACACCACGAGTTCGTGCATTACAAAACAGGTCTCATAACGCCGGCCTGTGTCTCTCGCGTTTTGCCTGCGCAATCGTCAGCCTCAAACGAGACCTCAAAACTGTAAGGCACTCGAAACTTCCTCGTGAAAATCCATGCTACGGCACCGTGATGGTGGTCGCGATAAGAACTCGTTGAAACAGTGGTACGACAAAGGAAAATCCATCCTGAGATACAAAAAGAGACGCGAGAGCTTTTTCCTCGCTCTCAGGATCTTTTCTCGAAAAGTATTTTCGCGTGAAGCTTGAATTTCTTTTTTATTCCCCCCCTTCCCCGTAACTTCTCGTGATTTTATCTTGTCCGCTTTTTTTTCTACTTTTTTCCTACCTTTTTTCTTCCTTTTTTCTACTTTTTTTTGGTCTTGATGTTTCTTAAGCACGGCATTTAGAGACGATGCAGCTGTTAAAAAGGATGGAGAGGGAGGAGAGGGAATATTTGGAAGAAGCTTGTTTAAAATTTAAATATTCCTGCGGAGTGGAAGAAGGAAGTTTGGAAATTTTCATAGAGAGAGGTAGGGAGGAAGAATGGTAGTTTGCATAAATATCAACATTCTTGCTTGCGCTACGAAATTCGATCCGAATTTCTTTGTTCTCGAAGACTGACTCCGAGGATTGCGAATCTGTCTCTTCTACCGTGAAATTATTTTAAGGAAGAGCACGTGAACAAGTGGACAGAATATTGCGGATCGTTTTCACGAGGATGCGAACGGAGACTTTGTTCGACGAATACTTATTTATATTACGGAACTAAATGATCGTAATAATTTCTATTATAAGTTATTTATTTTTATCGGCAATCGATGTTTCAGTAACCGAGTAATGGTATCTATTCTCAATTAATATTATGTCATAATGATATAAATTTATCGAGCACGATGTACCTTGTAGACAGAATTGAATCGCAGTGTCGGACACTTCGTGTGCCTGTGTGGCAAAATTGGTCCGTAAAAAGTTAACTATGGAACAGGAACAAATGTTTAACGCGTAGCACAAACGACGAACCATTTGTTCCGAAAACACAAACGAGGAACAAAACTGTAACGCTGCCCGATTAATTACAATCGGTGGTTTCATCGAGCGAACGAAATTGCGCGAGTGCAATCAAACGTACGCGCAAATTAATTCGTTTCCGGAAGCAGGCATCGAGATTACGTAGCCAATCGACTCTGACGTTATCGAGCCGGTTTGAATAATTGATAGTTAATAATTTTCGTAGTACAGTTTCGAGGGGTTTTCTGATTTAACGAAGGAAAGACTAAAAAGAAGCGATTTGTTCGAGTGTTGTAGATCTTTGGTAAACGGAAATATTAATCTTGCCACGGTTTTAACAAAAAGACTTTAATAAAAAGATCTTGTTTTGACAAGAATAATTTATATTTCATTCTAAATTGAAACGAAAATCTTTAAAGATAAGTTTGTACTAAATTTCAGAGATTTCGCGATGAGAAATTTGTAATGTTGAAAATTTAGAAGCACTCGTAAAATTGAAAAATATCTTCAAAAAAAATCTGCACAAAAGAATTCCAGCACGAAGCAAAAATATAAGAGAAATAAATAAACCGCTATAAATCTTTTTATTCGCCAATTTTTTACACAGTATAGCATTTTCGAGGAAGTAATAAATTATCTGAAATCATTCTTCCACGTTATGTTCGACCATAAATATTACAAATATATATTCTTGTCTTTCCACAAATCTGCTCAATTTTTTTTTATTATTTAAATAATATCTTTACTAATTTTCCTTCCACGTTATATATAACTAAAAATATTAAAAATATTATATTCCAGTAACAAAAAAACAAAACAAATACATTCTTAAATAAAATCATAAATTCTCCCCTTTCTTCAAATCTACTCAATTTATTTTTATTATTATTATTCAAATACTCTAATTAATATCTATACTAATTTTCCTTCCACATTATACATAACCAAAGCTATTAAAAATATTAATCCCAATAAAAAAAAAAAAAAAGATACATTCCTAAATAAAATCATAAATTCTCGCCTCTCTTCAAATCTACTCAATTTATTTTTATTATTATTATTCAAATACTCTAATTAATATCTATACTAATTTTCCTTCCACATTATACATAACCTTAGCTATTAAAAATATTATATCCCAATAAAAAAAAAAAAAAGATACATTCCTAAATAAAATCATAAATTCTCGCCTCTCTTCAAATCTACTCAATCTTTTTTCCCTTCATAAGCTCTAATTAATACCTATGTTAATTTTATGACCTCCCTGTGTTATACCCAGCAACCGTACCTCCACTAATCTTCCATCTCCAAAAAAATCCCCCTACAGCCTTGCCCCAAGCCACCGCCGGTCCAATGTCTCGAGGCAAAATTCTCAGACGACTAGAAGGCGAGGCCAAGAAGCCACAGGCCTCGTCTTGATAAAGGAGCTAAACCAGCTTAATTACCGCGTTACTCGGTTTAAACTAATTACGCGTTTGCCGACGACCACAAATTCTCGAGGCGCAACCTAGCGGCTCGGCATTGTGGCCGAATCCGCAGAGGGACCCTTCTTTATTATGCCGCCATAACCGCTCGTAATTCTGCGAGAGACCGTTTGTACCGTGGTTTCCTGCTGCAACTGTTGATTCGAGCTGGCTAATCGAGAAACTGGTTCGAGAACTCGAGTTAACATTGACTGAGAAACTATTTTCCATTTTTTTCCCCTCTTTTTTAACACCGAGGCAGTTGGAACGGTTTCAAATCGAATTTCCATGATCGAAATTATGAAATCGAGTAGAAGACCGATCGAAGCGACCAGGAAGCTGTAGTTTTTCGGAAGAGTTTGAAAGAAACGATATAAGATATAAAATTAATTGTATCTCGAGATCTAAACGCGGCGAGTAAAAGTTAAAAGTCGCGTCATTTATTTTTGAAAGTTAAGGTTCTGTTATTTATTACTGAAAGCTTAAGTTGAGTTAATAATGAAGTTGGAGGTGGAAATTGTGTTGACCGGTTAGTTCCCAATTTGGTACAATTTATCCTTGTCGTCTCGCTTTTTTTAACTTGAGAAACTAAGAAGATTATATGATCGCAGCGTGACAAAACCTGCTCGTCTTTATCGGACCTAAAACTACCATCCATCGAAGTACATTTATTTGTATCGAAAGAAATAAAAGTATAAAATACATAAAAAAGATGCTCAGTGCAATGGAGACGAAAATAATCAGTGCAATGGAGACAAAAATAATCGATGCAATGGAGACAAAAATAATCAACGCCATCCATATTTGTTACAGAAAACCATAAAAAAAAATCCTTAAAAACCACTAAAAGAAACATCTTATTTCCATAAAAATCTATCCTCGACGTACCAATTGAAACAATAAAATCCGCGTACCAACGATCCGTCTGTATATTTTCCAAATATTTCTAAAAATCTGTAGCAAGGTTAAACAAAACCTTAAAAAAAAAAAAAGTAGTTCAATGCGCCAAACTGCACGCTCGCGGGTCTCTGGTATAAGAGAAGAAAAGCGCGAAGTAATTGAAAAATAAATTTCAAACGGCGGAACGTTTTAATTTTCAAAGCACAGCTTAAAAAATACTGTCCTGGATCTTTATTACTCGTTTTAACAAGCCCTTATCTCCCTCTTTTTCATCCACCATCGCGGTACCCTACGGTTTCCTGTGTCGGCGACATTTTTCGCGGCCGCGTTAAGAAAATTCTAAGCAGGAAAATTTAACGGCCCCGTATAATATGTCGGTGCAGGAAGTAATATTATAAAATTATAATTAACATGCCCGCTCGTGGGAGCTCGGGCTCTAAACGCATTATAATAGTATTTCACTTTACGGGACACCCTTTTCACGGAACGTGCAACATTGTTGCACTCGGTGAGCGCAGGCTGCGCCGACCTTACAGCCTGGTAATTTCGTGTTACGACGATGCAGTGCTTAACAGTTATGAAGCTTTTGTATGTTACGGTAATTCAGGGATTTTTTTGCCGCGGAAAATGGCGCGGAATTTTGACGAAGAACAACCATGGCTCGCTGGCCGGACTTTATCGATGTTATTACGCGATGTACGGTAGCGTGGATTAAAAAAAAAAAATAAAAATAAAAGAATCTTAAACGGGTTAACGGAAAAAAAAAATTTCGTTGTTTAACGAATACATTATAATCTGTCTACTATCCTCTAGGTTCAATAACGCTGTAATCGTACGACTTTTTTTTTTAAAGTTTCCTAGTTTTGAGAGGAGCAAATGTTTATGTAATATCGTAAAATTAGAACGAGAAATTATGCAGATTAAGTAACTTCTTTATACTTGTTTCAAAGTTGGCTAATTTTATTTGAGAAAGGGGAATTATGAGATGATTGAATTATATTGAATAAATACGAAGTTAAAGAGAAACTGTGTATTTTTATATGTTAGTTTTTCTTTTAAAAAAAATTAGTACGCTATAAATTTGTAATATGTAATCGATGTTAATAAATTTGACGTCTAAAGTAAAGAAATATATTTGCTAGAGTAAGTACATGTGGATTTATATTGTTATTAATAAGGTACACTGAAACAAATCGGATGAGAATAAAAATCCAGTCAAAAGCAAGGTTTCTAAGCTTAAAAAAAATGTTTACTATCACTCGTGAAACTAAATGGGTATCAATTACGAATTTATATTAAAAAGTAAACTTTCCAAATTGTTACTATTATTTTTCCAGCATCGAACAGAAAATGATCTCTATTATAAAACAGCTGACAAAACGAAACATTTAATAATCCACGCAAGATGGAATCATCTCACCAAAAACTACCCTAATAATAAAAAAAATAAAATATGTAAATAAATCGAAAATATGATTAGCGAACAAGAAAGTCGTCTGTCCAGCTTATATATTTTAAAACCAGGTTCATGGAGACACGAATTTGCATAAAGATTCTCAGTCCTACTTATCGCGAGCGAGTAATTTCATCCACTTTGAAAATAAAAATAACACTTCTCTGGCCGTTGCCAAGAAAAAGTTTCTCCAAACGAGGAAGATTGATAAAAGAGGTAGAATAAAGAGTTTAAAAACGTCAGAAAACTCCAACGCGGAGCAACTCGGCTCCGCGGTATTTTAATATCGTTCACTTTGTATGGTGGAAACAAAGTTATGGAAATGGAGAACGGGGAGAAAACAGCAGCGAAATGCACTCGAGCAATTAAAGTGTTGCGCTTGGAACAGTTTCGTTTAACGATGCTCTCGTCCCTCTTTTGTTGCAGATGTCAAGAATGTCCTGTGGTGAAGCCGACGTTCCTTTGCGGAAGCGATAATCGCACGTACAGCTCGCCTTGCCGACTGGAATACCACAATTGCATCCACCACACGTCAGTTCGCACCGCCTGCAAAGACTTTTGTCCCTGCAAAGGTGAGGATCTGCGTTTGTTCCCCGAGGAAATGTTTTACGAACGGTCGAGATCGGTGTCACTGGTTTCGATATCGCGGAAAATTTTCTTTTCTTTTTTTTTGCATAAAATAACGATGAAAAATGAAGCAAGTGTTTTACGAACGATCGAAATTGGTGTTATTAATTTCGATATCGCGTAAATTCTGTTACATTTTTTTTTTTGCATAAAATAAAGATGAAAATTGAAGGAAATGTTTCACGAACGATCGAAATCGGTGTTACTGATTTCTATATCGCGTGAAGTCTGTTCTGTTGCATAAAATAACGATGAAAATTGAAGACGAGAAGAAAGAAAAATTTTAAGAAAATAGTTACATAGTTGTGTAAATGTTATTTTTGAATGAAACATATTTTGTTATGAAAACTTATTTTTTGCGGTGTATCATGGTAATTTTAGTATTTTGATTGACAAGAATAGTTCCACGCTGTTAAATTTTTTTAAACACGTAAAAAGTTATCTTTTACATATACTTACTTGGTATAGTCTCGCGATATTTTTATTTTAATATTTTAGACTCTTTTAATTAGCAAAAAAATTTTTTTAACATATAAAACTTACAGCCTTTTCTTTCTCTCGAGTCTTTGAATAATCTAAACAAACAAACTAAATGAAAGCTATCGAATTTTAGCAAAAAATAATTCTAACAATAACACAGAATTTTATTATAAAAAAAGCGTGCAGGTAAATATTTAATTTAAAGCAAAATCTAGAGTTTCATAATGACTTCAGCCCTCGATAAAAGAGAAGAAAAAAAAAGTCGCGTGTGGCAATTTGCGTGCCGTGCAACCTTTGTAAAATTTCCCAGAAAAAATATTTAAACCGGTATTAAATTTTCGAAAGCGTAGAATTTTTATATCTACTATACTTTGAAGATAAAAAAAAATAAGAGTCGGATCGAAACAGATTGCCGTAAAATCCAAACTAGAAGAATTTTATCGTTCCTCCGGGCCTTGAAGAAATTCGCGTGTAACAATTTCTTTGCAACACCCTTCCTTCGCGTGCGACGAAATATTCAGGTCAACTTCGTGTGCGAACTGCTTAAAATACTCTTACAAGTATAGAGAGTGGCTTCCACGATATATAACACGTTCGTTCCCGATCGAGAACGAGCATCGGATTGATGGTTCGCCACAGTGATTCGATA
Organism: Ctenoplectra terminalis; assembly: GCA_019453375.1. NCBI lineage: Eukaryota > Metazoa > Arthropoda > Insecta > Hymenoptera > Apidae > Ctenoplectra > Ctenoplectra terminalis. The sequence continues at coordinate 110,148 of SMSQ01018951.1, read as the reverse complement.
GCGTTCAATTACTTAAACTTCTTTCTCCGATCGTCGGCCATTAAAATGGAATTAGCATAATGAAACGAGCTTTCGTCGACGGTGTTACGCAAAGAAAAAAAAAAAAAAAAAAATGGTCCAAGATACCGGATACGTTGAGCTTGCATCTTTCCGCCAATGAGGAACACGAATGTAGGGCAAGCAAACTTGATTTATTATCCGGAAAGCTGGTTTGATTTATCGTCGACAGCTTTCGAGAGGCAAATTAATGGTTCCACGATTCTCGTTCGCAGCGTATCGGGATTTGGAGTCGATATCGAAACAGAAACCTTCTCGAGAACCTCCTTGTTCAATTTCCGCGAAACGAATTTGAACGAGCATACAAAATTCTTCGCGAAAGTTCTGTCTTATATAAATTGATGACGGAATCTGTATTTTTTTTTTTTATTTTATTTTTGATGATTGGGATATTGTAGAAGTACGACGCGTGCGAGCTTGCAGAATTCTTTGCGGGAGTTGTGTCTTATGTAAATTGATAATGAAATTTTTTTTTAATTTATTGGTGAGTGGGATATTGTAGAAATACGACACGTGCGAGCTTGCAAAGTTCTTTGAGAGAGTTCTATCTTATGTAAATTGATAATAGAATTTTTTTTTTTAATTTTAGTGATTCGGAAATTATAAAAATAGGACGTATGCGAACGTCTACGAAAGTGCGAGCTTACAAAATTCTTTGTGAGAGTTCTGTCTTATATAAATTAATAATGGAATATTTTTTTTAATTTTTAATGAGTGGAATATCATAGAAATACACAACACGCGTGAGCTTGCAAAATTCTTTATGAGAATTCTATCTTATAGAAATCGATGATGGAATATTTTTTTTATTTTTAATGACCCGGATATTGCAGAAATAATGACACGTACGAGCTTGCAAAATTCCTCGCGAGAGTCTCGTACAAATTGATCGTGGAATTTTTTTTTTTTTTATTTATTTTTAATGATTGGAATGCTATAGAAATGCGACACGTGGGAACGTTTAATTACCTTAACGAACCGTTCGTAATCTCGAATTCGTGCGGACGTTTTCTGATTTTACACGTGGAATTAATTCGTTAGTTTATTCATAGGCGGCCACGCGTAGGTGGTTTAACAATGGAGCGGTGTTTGCGCCTCTCCGCCTGGTCCCGGGAACAAGCACACTCACCATGAATATTCATAATTGCCTGTTAGAACAATAATGTCGCTGTTAAAGCGTACGAGGCCGTGCGTCTCGTGAGAGAACAAATCAAAGGTTGAGGAATCGCGTGTGCTTGAGAACTTAGGGCTTTCCTTGTTTCTTTCTTCCTCTTTTTGTTTCATTCCTCCTTCGTTTCTTTCTTTTCCTCGTTTTTGTTTTTTCTTCCATTGTTAAAGAAAGATGATTAATAATTATAGTCAAACCTAGCTCGAACCTAACCATTATTTCTTTCTTCCTTTCTTTGTTTCATTCTTCCCTCGTTTCTTTCTCTCATTTTTCCTCTGTTATTAAAAAAATGATACGGGAAATTATCAGGAAAAATCTGAATTTATATTTCAATCTTATTAGTTTCTTCTTTTTCTATAAAAAAATTAATAATAGTGAAATTTCTAGAAAAACTAGGAATTTATATTTCAGTTTACTGATTTCGTTTTACATAAAAAAATAAAATAATGAATATTAGTAAAATTACTAAAAATAGTATGAATTTATGGTTCAATCGTATTGGTTCGAGAAATATCATTGGTTATTTATCTAAGTGTTTAATTACTCGGTATTAATTACTCAGAATATTTACAAGGGCTTAATGTACTCATCTATCGATTCCTTTTTTTTTTATTTCGATCGCTAAAACGAAAAATACCATCGCTAGGCAGTCGCGACGGAAATAAACGCAATCCCATTAATAAAATCGCTGTGGTAGAGGCATAAAATATTCGGAAGCAACCGTGTAAACGCCGACAATCGTGTTTTATCGCGTAGCGGTTCGCCAATGTCGTCGCGTTTGTTTAAAAATCATCGAAAAGCTTGTCCGCCTGCAGCGAATTGCAAATGCTAATTTGTTTGCACGAGGTTAATGAGTTTTCGTTCGGTCATCCGAATTTTCCCTCAATTCGCGTACAATTTTCTCCGATTTTTATCTCATAACACCCTCCACGAACCTTTCAGTGATTTTAAATCATTTTCTCATTATATGTAAAACCAAACACTAAATTTTCCATCAAGCTGAATAAAAAATAAATTCTATCTTTCCATTACTCGTACAGTAGCAAGAAAAACAAACAAATAAATTTCCTTTTTATTTAGTTTCAATTTTCCCAACTCTTCAGCCATTAATTAAACGACAGCAATGGCAGATAATGGAAAACCGCTAAAAAAAAACCAACAGAACTCTAAAAAAACGCTTCTTTTTTCTCTTAGAAAATACCGATAAACAATTTCAAAAATAATGAAACCTTCCACTATTAAAAAAAACTGCCACAAAATTATAAAATACAATTCAAATGCCTTCGATACACGTTTGGCGCGAAATTTGAAACGCAGAATCGTAACAGGGCAAGAAACGCGGCTATTCGGAATAATTCGAATACTTATTAATTTTCTAAACAATTTTCTAAACATTTATTCACAACTTTCAAGACGCGTTGGCGATCGAGAACGGTTAACCGATTACGAAACGAATTTTCCAGCGGCCGATCTGCGTGCACACAACAAGAAGATGCAGTTACAGCGACAGAAGGCGCTTTCCGGCAAGATGTCGCGGAACCGTGACATCACGCTCACTCCTCATGTCTTCAACTACGACAATCATCATTACCAATACCTGAAGTACAGCAAGCGTGCCAAGGTAAGCTCGATATTTTGTTCAACAAAAATTGTGTCTATTTTAACCACAAAATTTCTTTAGATATATTTGAAAAGTATTCCTAGCTACAATTTTTACTATATTTTCTTATTGCTCGCTTGAAAAAAGACCATAAATGAATTAGCCGCTCTGGATAATCCATTTACCAACTTTCTTTTACATTTATAGTATCTAATTAAATCTTTACTTAGAAACCTTACCTTAAAAAGGTTTTATAACGCTGCTGGTAAAAAATATAATTAATTAACCTTTTCCCTACGATGCCCTCAAAACTAAAAACGCTGTTGGTAGACCGATCCATACAGTTTTTGGTAAGAAAATTTTAAAATAAAAATTAAGCTACTGTAATGAAAAGTCTATTCATGTGCATTATCATAGATCATTAATTACCTGATATTTTGCGTAAATTTCTTACAGTTGACGAAGTATATTCTCTGTTCCTTAAAAATTTGTTAATTTTGTTTCGCAGACTATATGTATCTTCTATATATTTATTAATCACTGTTTTGTTTTAACCCCTTGGCTACTGTGGGCGCATATACGCGCTCAGAAATTTTGCTTCTGTGACGCGGAGAGCGCATAAAAGCGCTCAACACAGTTTGGTTTTCTGACACGTGTGACGAAAGTGACATTGTAAATGAATTCTTACCCGTGTGGCACGACCGTGTCGCAAAATCTACTGTAGGGTCAAAGTGTTAAAGAAGTAACTCCGTGCAATTGGAATAAAATAAATTGAAATGAAATACAGTAAAATAAAAATAATTCTGCAGTAAATAGGAAAAGTAAAGATTTAATTTTTGTAAGTATAGAATAGTAACTGAAACGAAAGGGTTAACACAATTACCAATATTACAATATCCTTAATAATACCATAAGCTTATGTGCTATCCATTAAACAAACATAGATCACTTAAAACTTTCATTATCCCTCACAATACCTAAGCCAACATCTCCGCGCTTACCAGCTAATAATCAGCCCCCGTTGATCAAAAGTTTCTGAACACCGTCGAAGCAACAAATTTTAATTACAACATTCGTGGTCCGGGAAGATCAAGTGGCGTTTTCCCCCGCTGTAATAACGCAATAATGCCCTCGTTTACGCGATACCTTAATAAACAGTGTTCTAACTATCGTTTCGGTCGGTTGTTAGCCACCGTGGCTGGGATATTAGTCAATTAAACGGAAATTATGACGTACCACCTTAAACCAGCCAACGTTGTTCAGGAGTTTTTACGTTTCAAACCTTAACATTTGTAGAAACGTGAAAATTAACCTAACTGTGCTTTTGAATATAGTGTACTGAATTTTTGTATTTATTTCTTTAATATTGGATATCCTGTGAGTTTAGAATATTTTTTAATTTAAAGAAAAATGTATTTTGTAAGGGGTGTTAATGTGTAGTGCAAGGGAGGGCAACAGGGTTAAATAGTTACATTGTTAGGATACTGGACTATTCCAGATTTCCAATGTAGATGAAATAAGTCTTGAGGATTTTTAAATTTCAATTTTTAGGATATTTATAATTTCGAAATTGAGAGAAGCGTGGAGAATTTAATCGGTGCTTTAACGGTTTCAAGGCGGTATTAATTCAGGAGAATAAGACACTTTTTTTCTTATGTTTCTTATAGAAATCAGAACTTATTTTTATGTTTCTTTTAGAAATCGGAATTTATTTTCATGTTTCTTATAGAAATAAAAACTTATTTTTATGTTTCTTTCACAAATCAAAACTAATTTTTATACTAAACAATATTGAAAGAAAAAAATTAAGGAAATGACGACGACAACATTTAAATATTTTTTCATAATACTTGCATTAACTTTTAAAACCACTAAACCTTTATCCTGAACTTAAACATTAACTTTTAATATTCTTTAAAAACATCAAAAGGTGAATTCATTTTAAAAAACATAATTTAATAAAATAGATTTAAAATTTTGAACATTTCCACATTCAAAGTCTTGTAACTCGATTTTAGGAATTTTTATAAAATAGCAAAGAAAAATGAATTACTTTATTTAAATTACAAAGATTCCTTTGGTAGTTCCAGTGTTAATAGGGAACATATAAATGTTTTATTTTCTATTATAACATATAGTCTCTGGGAACACAAGTCAGCTTGTCGAAGGAGGATACGCCAACCGGTGGTTCGTGGCGTAAACACGGAAACAGGGAGTACCGGTGTGCCGGATAAAACCGCGAGAAACAGGAAACAGGACCGCGTGGCAGTCAGCAATTTGAGATTCTGCTGAATCGCGTCGCTGCGAACGAGCGTTTCGCGCGAATCACCGCGACGATCGGGATTTCGAGGGTCGTTTGCTGGGGATCTTGCATTTTCCCACGAAACATACCGTTTCTATTTTTTTTTCTTCTTTTTTTTAGCGATGTTCTTTTAGTGGAAGACGCTGGAAACGGTTTGTTAGAGTAAAGCTGAGAAAAGAAATTTTTCTTTTTTTTTTACAAGTTGTTGGAAAGTGTAGGAAAATTAGTGGGTGAAAGAGCATGTAGAAGAATGTAAAAGCAGTTTAATTACATTTTTTAATATTTAGAAATATGGTATTCCATGGAAAGATTATTTATTTTTTAATTCAAAAATATCGCTTCGAGATTGTAAACTTTGGTCCTGAAAATTTAATTTTAAATTAAAAAATACTGACTCGACATTCTTCAGATACTCCGTACTTTAATTAAAAAATATTCCATGGATGTTAAAAATTCTTGACGCTTTAATGTCCTTATTAAAAAATATTTAGCGCGCCGAAATCAAAATTAAACACCAGAACTACCGAAATGTTCAAAATGAACAGTTGTTAACTTATGAATTTACTACGGTCCTCAGATTTTTCATAATTTTCTGTTAAAAATATAGATCGATCTTTATCTCTTTCGCGTTACAAATATTTTATAAATATCTAATTAATTTCCATACTTCAACCATCATCTGTTCTAATATTAAAAAAATAAAAACCCACAAAATTAAGTCTCGTATTATATTTATCAAACTTAAATTACAATTTTTCTCCGTATTCTTTTTCAAATTCTAATTTAACCACCCCCTAATCAATGAACGCCTATTTCCACGGTTCTATTCCTATTCGTCGGAAACGCTATTGGAAATAATGGCAGTGAGACCCCGAGTCTCGTTTCACTCGAAATATTCGCGACGTCGTTTTGATTTACAATCGTTAATTCAATCGTCGCGTAAACAGTTTACGGTTTCGTTTATTCGTCTGCGTTTCGCTACGGTAAAATCGTGCGGCCGCGACCTGAATATTTCAAGGGGCGGGGGACGAGGGTTTTAAACGGCCGCCATTACTATTCGTATTAGGGGCTATGAATTATTTAAGTTGGAATCACAGATTCGCGAGATGAACAGCATACTGTCAGGCTAAATTGCAAAATAAATCTGGTCCGAGGGGGTTAAAATCGCTTTCCATTTAACCATTCGCGAACATCGCCCGCCGCACCCTTTTCATCCCCCTAACGCTGAACCATACTCGTTATCGTATTTCATCCGACGGAATGGTGGAAATTGGACGCGGCATAAGATCTCGTGACAATCTCTATTGCCTATTAATGCGGTCCATGCGTTTGCTGTAGCGATACACGCTCGAAATGTAGTTAAATCCTTAACTTAGGCTGTGTCTGACATATCCTGCTTTTTTCTACTTAAACGTTTAATTCTCTGATTTTTATTTTCTTTTTCTTTTATGGGAAAGAAAATTCATATCTTTTTGATTGGTGTGTTGTGTACAAGTACTGTCGAGGTCTGAGAGACACGATGAATTAAAATCTTTACGAAAAAAATAAGAACGAGTGGATGAAAAATATAAAATTTTATTAAAATAGGTAAATATAAATATAAAATATAAATGTTGCTTTATGGTGGAGTAAATGCGACTTACAAAAGGTTAATGAAACATTGAAATAGATAGGTGTCTCTTTAAGAGTTTCATAGAGCTTCTCAGACTCAACCTCATCGATTAAAGGTTTAAGCATGGAAGAATTAGATTTTGATTTAATTAGAAGTGAAATTGGTGGAAGAATGATTGTACATTTGTATATAATAGAATTATGGTTCGTGTGGAATGTTAGAAGTTCGAGAGGAAAGAGTTTGTTGAGAAATTTGGTATGTCTGACTTAACATTGATATTTCTACTTAACTCTGAAACTATCAAACCATGGTTAAAATGAGGACATTCTTTGTGTTTTTTAATTATTAAACATAAAAGAGTTTTAGGTAAAGTTCGTGTCGATTTTTGTTTAGATAGAAAATGATTGTTTATACTAATTTATTTTTTATGAATGATATATTCAGGTACATTTTTTGTTAACGTTTGTGATTGAAGTGTTAATACTGGAAATAATTGTACGCGAAGAAATGTTTTACCGTGTTTTTAAAGCTAGGTGTTAAATAGTGATGATGAGTCTCGTCTGAAATAATATTGAAGAGCTAAATTTTGTGTTATAAAGTCCTTAATCCTGTGATTTTAAATCCTAGTCTAGTAAATCCTCGAGTGCTAAGCCTTGAAACGCTAAATTCCAGGATCCCAAGATATATAATCTTAAATCCTGGGTTCCTAAATTCTAAGGACCTACATTTTAGAGTCCTAACTCTTTGAAACTAAAAATCTACCGCTTCAAGTTTTGGAATTTTCAATGTTAGAATCTCGAAATAAGTTTTAAGGTTCTAGGTTCTGCAGTAGTTATCTTCGTATTCTTAAGGTTCTAAGATATCTAATTTTCCTAGCCTTAGAATTCTAAAATACCTAATCGTCGCGATCCTAAAATTACAATACTCAAAAATCACGAATACAAAACAAAACCATACAATCAAGCCTTCCAAAACTTAATAAGATTACAATTTTTCAATAATCCTAATATCTGAACATATTATCGCTAGCCCTAAGTTTCAAGTATTTAAAAATTCTCAGTCCAAACCTCCAACTCTTAAAAATAAAATCTCCCAAAATTTAATCATAGAATCCCAAAGATTTTTTAACAATCCTGTTATCTCGATAAATCCCAAATATATCCAACCCATGACAAACTAAAAATTCGTCAAAAATAAATTTCAATACCGAACCATAGCAAACTGATAATTCTTCAAGAACAAATTTAAGTATCTAATCATAGCAAACCAGAAATTCTTGAAATATAAATTTCAACATCCAGCCATGACAAACTAAAAATTCTTCCAAAATAAATTTCAATACCGAACCATAGCAAACTAACAATTCTTCAGAAACAAATTTACAGAAAATACCAATTTTCTCTAATAAATTAAAAAAAAAAAAATGGTTATCCACTCGAAAAAATCGTCAACTTTGAAATGTCCTGTAGAAACCACCCGCTGTAACCTTCAGGTTAAACGCAGTAGCGTTTCGTTAGTAGCGTTCGAGCCAAGCTTTCGTCCCTGACACAACGACTTACACACCTGGGAATACCTGTTCTTTACGAGCTTTCTATACCAGCGACCTTGTAATTTAAGGTTGAAGGTAGGCCGCTGCACGAAGCCGTTCGATAAAACACCAGGCAGTGATAGAAGTCTCACGAACGAAAGGGTGTAGAGGAATCGACCAGGCCAACCCCCTTGATTTATACGATCCAGTCGATTCTGCTTATTCCCTTTTTCCCTTCTTTCCTTCTCTCGTGTCTTACGCGTGTCCTTCTCCTTTTTATCTCTCACTCTCTACTTCTTGCTGAGAAATTTATGTATCGATTATCTTCACGATTTTCATTGTCACACGGGTTCGATGGACGCTCCAAATCTAAATCAGGTTGATCCATTTATCTCAATGTCTTTTTCCAGGTTGTTCTTCTTTATTCCGCTTTTTTATTTTTGACTGCAATTTTATTTGATTGTCGAGGAAAAAGTATCGCGATTGATCATAGTTTCTCACGTGGAACTTCATTTAAATGTAACACGACGATTTCAATTAAATTTACGTACGAGATACTGATTAAAAAATATTTGACACAAATTTTTTTTTTTTTTTTTTAATTATATTTAGAGGGTGAAATCAGTCTGCAATATTTTCTTCAATTTTTTTAAAACCGTTCACACTTTTTGTTCAAACCACTTAATTAAAACTAATATTATAAATTATGACTAAAGTCGAACGTTTTTTCCGTTTACCTATAACAGAATTAACCATAAAATTATACACCGATACAAAAGTCAAACTTTATCAGAAATACAATTGAAATCCTTTCAAATGAAAGTTATACCGTGATCCATAAATGTCGCTCCATGTTTTAAGGTAATTAATTAAATTAACAAGCACACGTTTTAATCTCTATTCAAACAGATAGGGTAATTGTTCGAGCATCTCGTACGGTCTTTACGAAACTTCAGAACCACCACTTCATTCCTCTAATTCGAACTTAAAATTCTTCTCACTTTCAATCATTACTACTCGACTCGTCATCAGACCTCTCCAATCTCTGTTTTCATCCCCTGTTCAAACGTTTGTCGCTCGTCACGCTCTCCTCGAAAGAAGACGATTTCAATCCCCAGGCAACACAATAACTGCATTTCCCCTCTTTCCGTCCTGTGAACTTGATACGCGGACCCTTTGTCGCCGGGGCAAAAACAAACTGAACGTATCCAGCCACCCTTCGTGAACCTACTCCCTCTCGTATTTACCCCATTTCCGCCCTTCCGTCCGTATAAATAGACGGGACGCGAAGCTGCCAAGCGAAAGAGGCAGCGCGGTGTGTCTTTTGTCGTCGAATCGCGGATCTCGTCAACTCGATGGTAAAACCGACCAACTCCATCTTTTTTTTTTTTTTTTTTCTTTTTTTTCTGTATCAAAAATTAGATTTTGAACTTGGGGAGGAAAAAGATGAATCGCGAAACATTCTGTGGAGCGGAAAGAAATATCGAGACGTTAAGTTTTGTGCTGATCGTGAGCTTTGCGTCGGCCTGTAGAACGACCCTTCGGTAACCGTTGACAAGGAAACCACCCTCGACCGTCGTTGGTCGCGATTGAATGCAGGAATATCGTCGATAAATCGCAGTTTTCTTCGGGTAGCGCGCGTGCTACGCGACGAATAAAATCACTTACGTGAGAGAGAGGGGGAATTAAAAAAGAAAAAGAAAGAAGTATCACCCCTCGTTCGTGGGATTTAATGAAGTTTTAACGACGTAAATTTAAAGAAAAAAAGGGAATTATTTTACCTTCTTTGCTGACTGAAAATAAGAATGAAGAGAGAGTACGGTTTTCTCGAACAAATACCGTAAAACATCTTTGAATGTGATTAAATAATATTGTAATATTTATTTCAATCCTTAGCTGGTAAGGTGTGTTCTTAGAAATGAAATTTTAAACTCCTTTTTCTTATCCAGAAATCGAAAAATTTGTTATTATGTTTTTTAATAACTGAAATTATATAGATAATTAATGTAACAGTTTATGGTAAGTTATATGTGTATCTTATAAACAAAGTTCGAATCCTTTTCTCCAAGAAAAATCGAAAAATTTAGTGTTTAAGTAGAAAACAGTACGATATCTCGGACAGAGGCTTATGGAATAAAAAAATAAGAAAATATGAAATATAATATATAATCATTTTTAAAAAGTACATAACATATATTATAAAAGAGGTGCGAAACTTTGTTTTGTCCAAGAAGAATCGAAAAATTTGATATTTAAGTAGAAAACAGTAGGATATGTCAGACACCACCTTGCTAATTAAGTATCGAATATACAAAGACTACAACGGAATAATAAACCAGTTTTTCTTATCTTGTATCATCTGTTAGCTAAAAAGGTGTACTTTAATGTCCCATAATTAAAAAATAATAATCCGTCAAACCCAAAGATACGCGCGTTTTTAAATTAAATATCCGAGGATTGTTTGAAGACGTTTTGAACTTTAAAATTATTCCTCTATAATAAATCAAAGTATTTACTATAATAAAAATATTATTTCTATATACTACAGTATTTTTTTTTATAACAAAATCTTGTCGCAACGGTTAAACAACAAATATTCCTCCACGTTCCAATAACTTTACAAGCCGAATACTATCGATCCACGGTTCGATTCTTCGATGTAAAAGAGCACCCCTAAGATATTCAGTTTCGGTTCCTTCTTCCCAAGGCGCATATAATACCGGAAACAGAAAGAAACGCGGAGAAGGCGAACGTAGCAGGGGCAGGCGAAATAAATAACAGCGAAAAAGGAAGGGAAAGGACGAGCAGGATATCAATAAATAAAAGTTAGGAACCGGAGAAGAGCGTCTACCCCGCTGTGGCGAGGGGGGTTGCTTGCGTATGCGGTGAGCTGTCTGAAATTCTCTGGCACGGAAACTACCACCCCATGCCCGGAATCGGAAATTAGCGTGTTGTGTCGGTAAATCATAACTTTCTTTGGGAATAGTTTACGCCTCCCAGCCGGCCAGCGACGTCTCAGATGCGAACAGGGCTCGATAAACGTCGAATTTATACAGAACGAACACCGATTATTTTCTAGCATAGATGTTCCGTGCAGGAAAAATTTTTTTAATTGAATACTCAACTGCGAAACACTGTCCCAGGCGAATTTCCACTCAAACCCTAATTGTTTGAACCGATAAATATTTTTCGTAGACTAGGTGATAAATTCACTAAAAATTCTCAATCTTATCTGATCAATTTCGGATAAAGTTACAACTGTACTTGGGAATTTTTATGCAAGACGCAGAATTGCACAGAATGCACGTGATGTGAACAAACATTTGGGAAATAAATTTTAAATAAAATTTTTTGTTTGGTTCCTAAATTTTAGAAACAAAATTTCTAAATTATAGCGCCTTGTGCAATACCCGAGAGATATAAAATAATTTTCTATCGAAGGTCTGCTTTCTTAACCGTGCTCTAAAAAATATAAATTTGCATACTCCTGCAGAAATCCGGAGTCCAGTTACAATTATTGAAATCTATTTCTAAACGTTGATGTTTAAATATGAATTACCAAAGAAAGGAAAGTTCTACAGTCTGGCTGAATATTGCAGCTGCCCAAGGACGCTTCCCCCCCTCCCCAAATTATACTGGAAATAACTCCTCGCTGTCATAACACCGATCTCTAATTTAAAAGTAAGAAAATGTTTTCCTTAGTTTAAATTGATAGTCGGTGAAAATAGAAGGTAAAGGAGGGCTCCAAGAATAACTGATTAAAATAGAAAAGTGTTATTCGTTCAATTTTCTACCAAGATCTTTTCCCATCCAGAGAAGAATGAAATAAAGCGACAAAGAGCGGACAGTGAAAAAATAAACCGCCGTAGCGTTCGCCATCGCAAGATGTTCCAGGCGTTTCCGTCTTGATAAATGCAACGTCCTGTAGTGGACTTAATTAAATCAACGCTTTAACAGTGCCGACAAACATCTCGCGGTCTCCTCGACACTTTATTCCCATTTTCTCGAGGTTATTTTTATTTGCCCACTCCCTTTCTCTCCTCCTTCCCTCCTCGTCGAGGATTCTTGAGGGAACCGGAGAATAACGGAACCCACGTCACCGGAGACACTTAACTTTTATGATTTTCATTCTGGCAAGGAGTTTAACGGGGGGACATTTGTTTAAACGTCGCGCCACTCCTCTTCCTCCAAGAGTAACGATAATAATGGAATTAGGATAGCTCAATCTTTCCGTGCGAACTTCTTTAGGATCTTCTCTATTTTTTTTTAATTCTCAAGATTACAATTATCGATCCTCGAAATGGGATAATTGTAAAAAAAAATTTAATCGGAACCTTTCTTGAGCGAATCTTTTTAGTTCAAAGTTGATTCACGAAAGGACCGTTCTCTTGCCGTTCTCTTTTCTTACCTACATTTTAAATAAAATTAGAATAAATTGGAATAAACGGAAATTTTCTAATGCAAAAAAGAAGAAAAAAAATGTAAGTTCCAACTTACTCTAATTTTATTTAATGTTTAAGTAAGAAAATGGCCATTTCTTGAATCAATTACATATTATACTAAGATTACAATCTTTATACATTTTTAAAAAGCGCTCCTAAGTAGCGTCGTTAAAAATAGCCACCCTCTACCGTTTTATTTTAAGATGGTACAAAATCACTTTCAAAAATTCCTAAAAAAAAAAAGAGAAGATTCCTCATCGAAATTACGATTATCCACGTTCAATTAAACAAAGTGTCCGCCATTATTGATAATAGAAGAAAGTTACAAAGCGACCAAGAGTGGAACGCAGAAAGAAAGAAGGAAGGACGGATGGTTACAGAGATGAAAACTAGTCGAATTAAGAAGGGACAATACGACAGATTTTCAATTTAAAAAGATTTTCCGAGCAACGCGACGGCCAGCTTTTGTCCAATAATTCCAACCCTCCTTCTATTCTATCCACCTCTACGCGGCCTGTTGTCATTTGAATAGATTAGTCGATTCAATGAACATTTCATCGCGCGTTTTGCCTCGCCGCGCTGTGTCTTCCATTCTCGATTTTCAATGGGTTCCGCTTTTGTCTTAGTTACCGGGATTCCTCGTCCTTTACCCACCTCCGTTCGTTTCACGGTGGTTGTATTGTCTTTTAAAAAGCGGTGGCCGAACTTCATTTCACGCTCGCTAAAAAAAGAAAAAAAAAAAAAGAAAAAAAAATGGGGGGAGACTGTTGAGGGAGGAAAAAGGTGTGTCTGGTTAAAAGTTCTGTTTCGCCCTAACAATAAGCCCGGATTTTTCGTGGCCGCGCAACGTGAAACTTTTTTTTTGTTTTTTTATTTTTTTTTATTTTTTTTTTCTTCTCTCCCTGAGATACTTTCGCCTCGAAATTTAATTTCACCCGATCGATCCTGTCTCCGACGGGTTGTAGGGGATGAGAGAGGGTCGAAACTTTCCACTTGCCCTTCCGAACACGGGGAACAAATTTCAATCGAGCGGTCCTCGGTGACGTTGCGCAAACAACCACCACTCCGGTTCCCATAGGCTTATTAATCTCGACTTCTGGTGTAACGGAGAATTTTCGAATTGTAACGAATCGGAAAAATTGAATCGGATTTTATTTTCGTTTCTTTTCGATACCAAAAAGGATTCAATTGGCATCGATGAAGACACAACTAAGAAAGAAAAAATATATCAAATTTGCTGTAATTAAATACGAGGTTCACGATATGTTTCTGTTTTTATCAAATTTAATAAAAATTACAATAATTAATAAGGTCCTTAAAATTTTCTAAAAGGTGCATTTTAACCTTCTATTGGACCTTGTGACTTAAAAGTTACAAATTGATGTATTTATATTTGAAAAAATTAATTTTATTTAGTTATCACTATTAAACATCTATCATCTATCACATCTACGGTAATTATTAGTTGAAACATTTTCAAATCTAAGTGAAAAACTGTAATCTAATAAAAAAACAATAGTAATTTTTTCTCCAATAAGCAGACAAAATTCGGACTATAGTTAAGAATCCTGTATTTTGCAGTTAAAATTTCTTAACTTGTGCTATCATCGACGCCAAGAAATTATATTAGAATTTTATGCAGAGTCTAAACAAGTTTTTCATTTCTTTAATTATGATAATAAATTCGTTAAAATTTATCGAGAATCAAACGAGACTCGTTGAAGCCAGAATTTATGGGATTTATACGTCTGGGAGTTGATGGTCCGATGAAAAGAAAGGAAAAAAAAAAGGATGGTGAGGATTAAGGAGCGATAGGGAATGGATAAAGGCGGTCGAAGTTGGCTCTCCGCGTCTCGGTAATCAACGTCCGCCTGAAATCTGAAAATCGATCGTCCGCGGATTTCCTTTTGGGGATCTTAATTAATTTCCACGATCTCCCCGACTGGCCGTTTCGCTTTTTGTTCGACGACGTGCTGATCTCGACACTTTGAGATCTCGAGGATTCCCTCCCCGTGGAGCATGTAAATGCGATTTCGAGTTTAACCGGTGTTTTCCGTTTAAACGGGGATTCGTCGCTGAAATCCCGAGAAATCGTGGGGAATCGATGGTTTCCATCTTGGTGGAAATTGAGCTTGTGCCGGAAAATCGATTCGATCGTTTTTTGCAAACGAATAATTGGTGGATGAAAATTTTTTACGATTCTGGAGAATTTAAAATGGAATTATAGAAGAGGAATATTTTGTGATCCTTTAAAATTGCATTGCAAGAAAACAAATGGTTCTGGAAGTTTAGGTGCAAAAGTATTTAAAAAAAATTGTTTTGTGGATAACGTTTTCTTTTTTTTTTTTTTTTTATTTTGTACAATCCTTTTTTAAATTTCTCGTTTTATTCTAAATTTAACTATTTGAAAAAATTGTTTCATGGATAACTATTTCTCTCTTCTGTATGATACATTTTTTTTTAATTCCAAAAAAAAAATAGTTTTAGAAGTTTAAATGCAAAACTATTTAAAAAAATTGTTTCGTGGATAACTATTTCTCTTTTTTGTATAATACATTTCTTTTTAATTTATTCAAACTAGCATTTATTGCATAGCACGATATATTATTATACCGTTCTGTTTCTTCATTTTTTCAATGCAAAACTACTTTTTAAAAATCCACGTTTCACCGTAAATTTTACTATAAATTTATGTTCCATCTTTTTCAGTAGTATTTTATACCCGAATATTTTTTTTTTTTACCGTAGCACTTCGACAATATTTTCGCGTCCTCAAAAGTGACAGAAATATTTGTACGAATCCATCGAAACGTCTCTCTGGCCGAGCCTCTGTATATAAAAACACCACTTTCCCATTTCTGTTCCCGAAAACAGAAACGATAAAATATTCAAGCTCCATTCCAGCAGAATTCTCCTATTGGTCCGTGGCGTTTCTTTCTTCGCGGGGAGAGAACACCGGAAAGAAGGAAAGATTGAAGATAAACAACCAAAGGAAAATATACTGAAAGGGGGTAGTGAATAGAAGAAACGAGACAGATAGAGAGAGGAACGTGGATCGGTGGGTTGAAAGAGGGAGAGAAATAGTTTAATTCGAGAAGCTGTTCGAAGCGAAATTAATCCTGGCAGCCTTCTTAAATTATTCCTCGCCACGCGGGTAATTAATACTTACCCTGTCTTCGTTTCTTTATTAACGTATACTCCGCTGCTTCATCCCCTGAGAAGGGACGAAAAAATCGGATAATTCAGACACCGGTATTGACTTTCCTTTGGAATTAAAGGCAAGGTTAAACTGGTTTCTAATAAATCGATCGGGTGTGTCGTATAAAAAACTCGGTAGTTTTAAAGAATTCGAACGTAAAAAAGAGTTTCGTAGCATTGGAATTTTATAGTATATGATATAGATATTTAGAGAAATATATGGAAATTGTTTTTTAAGAAATGTGTAATGCAAGGGAGACAAATCTTGATCCCTATTTTTATAATATATAATATTCTATTTAGAAAAATATATGGAAATTTTTGTTAAGAAATACGTAATGCAAGGAAGACGAATTTTGATCTCCCACTTTTATAATATATAGTATAATAAATATTTAATGAAATATATAGAAATTTTATTTTTAAGAAATACGCAATGCAAGAAAGACAAATCCCCATTTTTTACAGAAAATCACGAAAAATTCTCAAAAACGAAGCACGATAAATCTATAAAGCTTCTATAAAAAATTACCAACTGATCATTCTGACTACTCTGATAATTCTGATGCTAACTGTGCAATTTTTTTTTACATTTGTACAAAATTCAAAAGTGCAAAATTGCAGAAAAAAATATACAGAATATCCAAACTATAATGTTTCTTATAATACCAGTAGGTAAAAAAATTTTCAACCGAAACTCCGCTCTTTTTACTACATTCTTACAAACAAGTATTCCCTTTACCCATAAGAAAATAGAATAAAATTAAAAAAATAGTAGACATGAACATTTCTAAGTTACTAATTGAACTAATTAATTTTTTTTTATCTTTCCTAAGTTACCCATTGAACCGATCAGTTTTTTTTTAAATCTTTACTACGATTTACTAAGAACCATCGCGTTTGAACTTTCTAAGCACGAGAAGAGCGTACAAAATATTCCTAAATCTGGAGATCTGCCCAAAATCAAACCCCGATTGTTGAAAACGAAACTAAAAGGATTAGTCGACGCATCGGTTATCAGCCATAAGCCGGATTCGTTGAACGTGTTCGCGGAAGATCGAGGGAAATTGTCGAACAATCGCTGACCATCGTCGAGACCGTGCCAATTATCGGGTTAATTTTACACCGACGACACGGGATTATTAAACGCGGATCCCTGTATAATTTTGCTTAATCACGCGTGCCAACCTCCGAGCTTCGATAAATTGAAATATCGCGAAAGAGGTGATTTCCGAATGATAATTGAACCGAATTTTCGATACGACCGATGATCGGTTGTCGGGAGAAACGTTGTCGACGAACAGCTGTTTCGTTCGTAAGTTCGTTACGGCTTGGGTTTTTATCCTGGCGAAGGAAACCGGGTAACCGAGGCAAAAAAAAAAAGCAATTAACCCTGGCTACGATCTTCGAGGTTTATTCGCCTGGATCGCGCTCTCATTTTTAATATAAAAAAAATTTCCTAATTTTTAACCCTGTTACCCTCTTTGCTTGTCTTTAAAATTTTTTAATATTCTAGACTTGGAAAATATGTGCTACGATATTGAAAAAGTAAACTCAAAAATGAATTGGGTGGAATATTTGAAGATACAGTAGCGGGTGATGATATTGCATCGTTCAGTTTGTCGAATATTTAGATACGTTGTAAAGTTTGTAGGTATGCTAAACTGTGTTGAGTGGTCTTTTAATAGTTTTGAATAATCGTATTTTTTGTTTGGTTACATTGGTTGTTTCACGGTTCTGTATTAGTGTCAGTTTTGGAAAGGTATTCATAGGTTGTGGTCGTGGCTGTGGTGATGCAAGATGCAATTTCTGTGGCCACTGGTGTATAGTATTTATGTAAAAATATATTTTATTTCGGGTGATGTAAATGTGAATGTAACAGCAGATTTAAAAAAGCAAATTTTTAATATAAAATGAAAACAAGAAATTAGGTATATTAAATAAAAATAAACTTCATTTCGGATAATATGAACTTGAATCTAACACCAAACTTAAAAAAGCAAATTTTTTAAATAAAATGAAAATGAGAAATTAGGTATATTAAATAAAAATAAGTATTTATATAAAATGAAAACAAGAAATTAAGTATATTAAATAAAAATAAGCACTTATACAAAAATAATCTTCACATTCGGATAATATAAACCTGAGACTAACACCATCATAAAAAAGCAAATTTTTCACATAAAATAAAAATAAGAAATAGCCTACACGAAATAAAAAATCACAAAAATTCTTTTAACAAAGCTTCAACAGGATTATCTCAAAAAAAAAATCTAAAAATCGTAGTAGTGTTCTGAAGATTCTGAGTAGGATTATCCCGGTTTGCATCATGCGAAGCACGGTATAAAAGATCTCTATATCCCAAAGTTTCTCAAATATCTTTCGACTAACAATCAGCGAAAA
>SMSQ01018951.1:48412-82824 GCA_019453375.1 Ctenoplectra terminalis | reverse complement strand
TTTTAAAAAAAAAAAAAAAAAAAAAAAAAAATGGGAAAGAAGAAAGATATGAGATCTGCGATTAAGAAGGAATTACAGTGATTTAAAAGCGTCAGCAAAAAAAGTGTTCTTGCACAGTAGCCTCGTTTCGTCTTATCGCCGTTATTACCACCATTTACCAACAATCCATTTCCAGAGATATGTTCGTAAGTGGTCCCGAATGGTGCGGTTGTTTCTCGAAGGCTGAACGTCCCTGCGCCGCTGTACGCAAGCGATCATCGCCCGATGTTGCACCTGCCTGCGACTCTCGAGGGTATTACCGAAGCACCCAGTGTCACCGTGGCCTCGGTCTTTGCTGGTGTGTCGATCCTCATGGCGTCGAGTTCGCTGGTACCAGAACACGTGGTAGTAAACCAGATTGCGGTAGGCGTCCTCAGATTATATGTATATAAAAAAAAAAATAAGAAGAAAAGATTTATTCAAACAATCGTTCCAAATATTAATATTTAACATTTCAGACACGATCGTGAACAAGATAAGCAACGGTGGATTAAAGACAAACAGCGTAGACCTTGATGACGACGAAGATGGAGGCACAGATTCTGCCCAGGATCTCGAAGGCTCCGCCGATCAGCCCTTAGACTTCTAGACTCCTTAGAATCAGCCAGCAACAGCAGCAACGGGAGCAGTTAACGTGATATCGAACAGCCGGACGACACGGTTCATCTTGTGAAGAAGGACAGGAAAAAGCTCGCCCGGTCGTCCGCTGGTTTCGAGTATCGCCGTTGTGATTGGAGGTGTCTTCAGTGAAGCAGGTCGGCGAAGGCTGCGACCCACGCGTGAGCCTAAATGTTAGAAAAGCAACGAATAAGTATGAGGTTTTGACGAGAGTGACACGAGCAGCGGATATACCCTCTGGCATCGTGATTGTACGATTTGAAATTGCGTCCTCTTTGTCGATTTTATCACGATACTTAACCCGATAATTATCATTTTTACAACGATTTAATTTCACCCGGCTTTGTTTGATCGTTCGTAGTTTGAATTGAAATAACGATATTGTATAAAGATCTTTATACTCTGTTAACGATTGATCCAAATTATTCTGTTCGAGAACACAAGTGCCAAACGGGTTAAGAAGCTGCTGAATTAAGGAACCGTAGGAAGCTTGTACAGTGCAATAAACCAAGGGGCTACATCGTGCAATAGCAATGTCGTGTGAGATGCTCTATTTCGATCGAAGACCATGCAGGTGACGTCGACGTTCGACGCGGTGAGAGGAACATCCGATCATCGCGATGATTCCTCGAATGAAACACGTTGTACCCTGTGTGCCCGTCGAGGTACCTCCATGCACAACTCGTCTATAAATAATATAATTATATACTATTTATGCGTATAAAAAACCATAGAGGTTTTCGCGAGAAAGGGAAAAGGGAGAGGGAAAGACACTCGCGAGAGAGGAAAAATTGGTGTAAGAGAAGAGAAAGAGAAAGAAGCTCATCCTGCATCGGGTAAAATTCACATGTCCACTTCACGACGCATAGAGATTATGATACACTTAAAAGAAGAAGAGTCACAAAAAAAAGAAGAAAAAGAAAAAGAAAAAGAAAAAAAAAGAAAAGAAAAAGAATGCTCTATGTAATTATGATTTCTAACCGCGCTAGATTAACGATATCTCGAATTATAATGTCTAAGCATAATATATATATATATATAAATATGCATATAAATATATATATATAATACTGTCTATGACTTACGATAATACAGCGGACAAAGACAAGCTGGCTGAGAGAGAAAACCCGGCTGATCGTCAGCAGGCGCGAGAGACGCGTCTAACACAATCTTAGAGAGATGCACACGCTTCGAAACGTAGGATATTAAACAGAAAAAAGTATTTGCATAGACCGAGTCACGAGTGTAGATTTAATTGAGCTCTCTCGTAATAAAAGCACCTTCGCTGATTCTTAACCACAGGAAAACGTACGCCGACAGCAGAGATAGATATCCGTCGACACGCTTATTTATTTTATTCACGATAACGATTATTCTCCTTCTACTACTTCTGTCCTTCGTTTTTTTCTTTTTTCTTTTTTTTTTTTATTTTCTTTTCTCTCGTAGCCATCTTGCGTTGCGAGGTTTAGTGTAAGATATACTGCATAAAAAAGAATGACCTATTTCATACTCGCTAACTACTGAACCGCAGTTCAATCACGACGAGGAAAAAATAATTTTGTTCGCTTTATTTTTATCTGGATTGTAATTAATGTTGGACAATTTGCGTTGATAGATTCTAGTTGTTCGTTCTTTTTGTTGAACATTATTTTATTCTATTTTTCCTTCTTATTTTGATCGTTTTACATGATTTTAATATTACAATTAAGAACAAAGAATGAAACATTTTTAATGTTCAACGAACATGTCGTGATTCGTCTGCGTCTACTGTAATTATAAGCATTTTTACTTAACGACTTTTACTTAACGAGTGTGTGGTACACCGTAGGTACTAGAGTATAACATGTAATCCGTAGAAAACTGATCGGTGTGACTATGTGAATATGCCCTAGTATTAGAAGGCAATTTACGTAGGAATAGCCAGTGCAAATTATACGTATCTCTCATCTAGAAGGAACAAACATGGAAATTGAATTTTTTTTTTTTTTAAACCTAGGATACATTTTATTTCGACGTATGCTTTCATGTTCGGACCGTTTAGCGCTCCGGTGTATTATTAATTAGAGATACATGTATTCAGAATTTCAGTACTTATATTCTTATTAAGAGCAGCGAGACTAACACTGTTATTTCTGTAAACATTTGATCCATGGTATTTAAACTGAAAATAATCGTTTATTACTTTGCGTATACTGTCCGAGAGTAACATTTGCATTTTAACGAATAACATAATACTTGACGCGTCACCTTGAGAAACATTTAAAATAACTTTTAATAAGAATTCGTAGAAATTCATCTTACCATTAAACATCTGGCGTACGGGAACCTCGTCCGCGATGAATTAATTAACTAACGTGTATACTCTTTGCTATGTTGAGCGCAATTTATATTCCGCCTGAATTATTATTGTACCGTCGACCTAGATTAACAAGCATATTTACTTCAAGCAAACATACATAGTTTTACCGAAAGTCTTGCATATTGTATATACATAATTATATACAATGGAAAATCATCGTCTATGATCTTCGTACCGTGATGATTTTTGTAAGGTATGCACCTGGTCAAAGCGTAAAGAATTTTTACTTCATTCCAGAGCTACTATTAATATTTCACCAAATTGGTATTGTACATGTGGCTGTAAGAATTCTTTATGAATAAAGATTGTTGTAGAAATCTGGGAGCTGCAGTCACTTCGAACCTAATTAATTACAGGGATAAAAATACTATATCTATGAAGAAATATATTATCTTTATTTGAAAAGTGTATTACAAAATAACATGTGTTTAAGCCATAAGTGAAATACAAACGATATAAAAACTGATAAGTATTAATATACTCTTTTTCAATAATTGAGCACGGCTCTTAAGCTGTAATTAAATAAAATTCATTTTAATTGAACAGTAATAACATTGATATTACAAATAGTGTGTTAGATAAATATTATTAAAACTTACCAGCTGCCCGAATGCAACAAATCGAATCCTTCGTTGATCTTATCAAACGGAAAAGTGTGTGTAATAAATTCATCAAGAATCAATGACTTTGTCATGTACTCTTTCACCAATTTAGGAACGCTTTCCTTCGACTTCCATCCACCAAACGCAGTTCCCTTCCACACACGTCCCGTTACCAGTTGGAATGGACGAGTACTGATCTCTTGTCCTGCCGCAGCAACACCCACTATAACGGATGTGCCCCAACCTTTATGACAAGATTCCAATGCAGCTCTCTAAAAGTAAAATATTTTTTTGTAAATGTAACCAATAAAATTATCCAGTGATTTATTAATATTTTATTCAACAATTAAACCTTACCATAGTGTTCACATTACCAACACATTCGAAGGTATAATCCAATCCACCATCGGTTAATTCTATCAGAACTTCCTGGATCGGTTTGTTATAATCCTTAGGATTGACAAATTCGGTACATCCAAAAGTTTTGGCTGAAAAGAATGAATTGTTTTCAATTTTGCTGAATTCATTTTTGTAAATTCTTTTTTATCGTACCAAGTTCAAATTTGCTTGGGTTTACGTCTACACCGATGATTCTCTTAGCGCCAGCTTTTTTACAACCAAGTGCAACTGCCAATCCAACTGCACCTAATCCCCATATAGCACATGTACTTCCGGGTTCTACCTTGGCAGTATTCAGAGCAGCACCGTATCCGGTAGGTACTCCGCATCCCAACAAGCATACCTTATCGAGTGGTGCGGCGGGATCAACCTGAATTGCGTAACACAGTTTTAAAATAATAGTTATCAATTTTAATTTAAATATTTATCTAGAACAAAAGTACCTTAGCAAGAGAAATGTCTGCCACTACAGTGTATTCGGAGAAAGTAGAGCAACCCATGAAATGGGCAAGGGTCTGACCCTTGCAAGTAAATCTAGAAGTACCATCAGGCATTACACCTTTACCTTGTGTAGTACGAATTTTACTACACAAATTTGTCTTTGGTGATTTACAAAATTTACAATCCCCACATTGGGGAATATATAATGGGACCACATGATCACCTGTAATTTTTATATACAAAATGTTTCAGCGATCGGAAAATATAACATACATTTCACTCAATGTGAATAATAATAATATAATACCCGGCTGAAATTCTGTAACTCCTTCTCCAACGCTTTCAACGATACCGCTGCCTTCGTGACCAAGAACACATGGAAAGATTCCTTCCGGATCTAACCCGTCCAAAGTATAAGCATCTGTGTGACACAATGCCACATTTGTAATTTTAACTCTTACTTCATGAGCTTTTGGCGGTGCTACTTCAATCTCTTCTAATGAGAGAGGCTGCTTCTCCTTCCATGCTACAGCAGCTTTACATTTGATTATCTAACATGCGTAAAAAATTTTGTTACTCGTTAGTTAGCTACATACTTTAATTAAATGCATAGTCATTATTTTCAACTTGGCAGAATGCTTATCAAAGTGAAATAAAACTACTTATAATTCTTAAGATAATTTTTTCTAAGATCAGTGAAGGATAGAGTCAATGTAACCGGCTTACTATTTTAATAACAGATAAATTGATTTGAAAAAAAATAAATACCTTTCCAACGTTACTCGACATAGTTACAGCACGAAACTATTAATTAGCAACGTAAAAAAGCAGTCGAATGAACAGTACAAAAAATATTAATCTTTCTGGACACCGGTCACGATACGTTCAGCGATTAAATGAAGCGAATTCAAGGTCGTTATTTGTACGCAGTCTATTTTAATGCTACTGACATCTAGTGCTTAAAAAGCTGCATCTTATAATTCATATAAAAATTGTTAAATAAATTTTACAACAGTTTACAATTTAAGAACCGTCTGATAATATAAAACAGAATATTAATTCTTAATACAATTAAAATAAATTTATTCTCAATCGAATAGTAGCAATTTTATTTCTCTCGATGTCTCACACAGCATTTTGTATGCAATAAATATAAATTTCGTAATTTTTACACGAGAAAAAAAAATTTTTATGACGTTAATGACAAACCATAACGAGACAAGAATAATTTGTAGTGGTTAGAATAAAAAAAAAAAAACGTTGTAGTGTTTTAAAAATTTATTTAATAAAATTGGTTTACCTTTATGCAATTTATTGCTCACAATACTTCAATAAAAAATTCGTAACAATTTTCATTAACAAAATTTAGGTTTTACAATATTTAAATATCAATCATTTTCAAGTTTTATCCTTGTATCAGAAGCCTTATATAATATGACCTAATATGACCTATAACTTTTATTTTCTTTAGGTGGTTTCATAACTTTTACATATATTCATGAATTATTTTCAGCATATTTATTACATTGTACAAAATGCATAACAACTTTTGTACCATTGATAAACACTAAAAAATAAAAAAAAAAAAGTCATAATACCATTACTCAAAATAAGAAAAGTTTTTTAAATAGTATAAAATAACAAGAACTATTTGCTCTAAAATTATTCTAATGCAAGAGATCATCTTGTTAAAAAAAAAAAAAAAAATGTCTGAATATGGAAATAAATTATTACACGTATAAAATGTTACACTTATCAAAATGATTGGAATTCATAGCACTCAATTTCATATAGCTATACGCATAATCATTGATATTTATCTGTGAACTTTTTTACCTAGTCTTAACATGGGTAATGTTTTCGCAAGAGTAATAAAATGTGCGATTGTGTACCCAACAAGTGCACCCAATACACATGGAATTGGCCAAGCTTGCCATGGTCTATCCCAGTCTAATGGAATTACAATAGCACCCAACCATGTACCCAAAAGAGTAGCTTGAATATTTGTCTTTATAGCATCCACTAGTACGTTGCCTTTCTGCGACTGTGCTCCTGTTATGATTTCTAACGCACCGTCCACTCCTAAATGCAAACTTGCAGGAACAAACGTAAGGGTAGTCAGTGTGGCAGTGAGCATGGTAGTTTCTTCGTGGTGCATGAACACTGGTGCACCGAATAATATAATTACAATGTAATATACAACGGATAAAAGAAAACCGGCTAATAAAAATTTAAAGACTTCTTTCAGATATCTCGACCAAGTCCTTCTGGCTTTCGAAGATGTCCTTAATTCTGTTCTTGTTATAAGTACCGGCTCAGAATGGAACATAGGAAACAATAATTTGACCACTTCTGCGAAAAGCAGAATCAATAATACTGGAATGAATTTATACTTTCCTACATTGTACAAATTGTCATTTAACTTGAGTAATATTAGAATACCAGGAAAGTAAATGCAAGTAAATGAACAATACGATAATAGCAACCTCTGACCCAATTTGTTTCCAACACTCATCTCCTTTACTTTCTTAACCTGTAACGGAAAAACTTAAACGTACTGGTATTACAAAGATAAAAAAAGGTTTCTTACATATATTCAATGATTTCTTACTCGACGTATAATAAAATAATCCTTCCTAATTTAGTACACGATATAATGCTAGTTTTATGCGATATATCATCGTGTTTTGTTACACATTCTTCCTTTAAAACGTCCAACTAGATTCTCGTGCATATTATTTTTTAACAAAGTAGTACCGTTATGATGCATAGGAAGATAAAATTTATGCACCTGTTAATTTAAATTTTCGATTGAACGGTACAAAATATATCGTAGAAAAAAAAACATGTTCACATAACACAGCATTGATAAATCAGCTGTTGCAAACGTGGTACTTGTGCAAAACTGAATGACCAAAATTTATGTGTAATCTCAAGAGATCTTGATTCCCATAATTCTTGTAATTATCATGGGAAAAAATAAGCAAGCGCAACGAACCAAGAATAATGCAAGAGTGAGAAAAAAATTTATATTAATAGTATAATTAATTTTCATAAAAAAAAACTATAGGTTAAATTTTCTCATAACAATATTTCTTAATCAAAATATCATTTTTATTTTTCTGTAGAAAAAATAGATAGAAATGAAAAGCTTAATAAAATCGTATTTTATTAATATAAAATAATCAACGTTTTGTTAATCGTTTTAGAAAAATTTGTTTACATTGCTTGACACGTATTCTGTCAACAAAATTCTTAATTATTATAGAGAATATTTCAACGATATTGTTACGAATCATTTACAGCCATCAAACAGCAGCAGAAGTGCTGAACTTTTGGGCACTTCGATGCCAAATTTTGTTGGTTTCTCTGCTGTGAGAGACGGAGGATACGTACCTGTATTACCAGGCTTATCGCTTTGCAATACAAACGAGGTTGAAATGAACAACGTTGACAGCAATTTTCAAATAGTATTGAAGAAAATGAATAAAAAGGATGCAACGACCAAATTTAAGGCGAGTAATGATTATTTATTATCGTGTATAAAAATGATGTTGAAACTAAAAAAAAATTGTTTTAATTTTTTCAGGCCTTGCAACAGTTTGCCGTTATGTGCAAAGATTCAGAAATTTCAGCTGTGGAAGGAATGTTACCATTCTGGCCAAGATTATATTGTGCTTTAGCGATAGATGTAGAACATAGAGTTAGAGAAGCTGCACAGTTAGCTCATGCGGCTGTTGTAAAGCGTGTAGGCAAGGGTATAGCAATGTATTTGAAACAACTAGCAGGAGCTTGGTTTACCTCACAGTATGACACATATCCTCCTGCTGCATCAGCTGCTACCAATTCATTCAGTGTAATTGGCTATTATTTGTCAATAACAAGAGCCTCGATACCGATCAAATTAATATGTATTTTTTAATATGAATTTTTTCTACATATAGGATACATTTTCACCGAAAAAAGTTATCGATGCCATTGTGCACTGTCAACGCGAAATTTTGACTTATATCTGTGATAATATTACCGTTCATAGCGCCCAATCTTTGTCTATACAGAAGTATGTTTTTTTTTCTAATATAATTATATTTTTAGTAAAAGAATGTAAGAAGTATTGATTATCAGAATTATGTTATTCTGTATATTATTAGGAACCTTACTACGGATGAAATGGAATCAAAGTACCAAAGGGTGCTAATAGCCAGTTTACAAGGGTACAGTGTTTATCTGAAGAAAGTTCCTATTCAAGAAATCGAGAAAACGATCGATATTCACAATAAAATTATATGTAGCAACAAATTTTGGAAGTTAATTAAATCAGATGTTCTTCCTGTTAAAACGGCTTTTTTTAATATATTAACATCAATGATTGAGAATGCTAACGTGTTACTAAAAGATGAGAAAAAGAGAACCGTAACAACTATTATGAATAATCTTGATGAATCAGAGCCTGTACTGTTGTCAGCTGTATGGGAGTCTATGCTTGTTGTTATAAATAAAATAGAGGTAATTTATTGCTACCTTATACAGCGTAGAATACCATAAATTTGTAACATTAAACGATACAAAATTATTTTTTTTAGGACTGGTACAGTGTAGTAAATATAGAAAAATTAGTGCTACCAAAATTATGGCGCGTTCTACGAACTGGAGGACAATGTTGCGCCAGTATTGTTTACCCGAGTTTGTTACCATTTCTTAGTCAATTTCCAAAGTTAAATGTTGATCCACGTTACTTGTATATAAATTTTTTCAACAATATGCGACAAGGGTACTTAATCAATCAATTAAATAAAATACCTTAATCGTATTAAATTTTACAATATTTTAAATGTATTATTTTTCTAGATTTTCCGTGAAAAGTGTACAAATGAGCCGTTCAGAAATGTTTGCCGTCACGACATCGTTTACCGAATGTTTGCGTTATTCTGTTCTTTTAAATGTTGATAATCAGGACTTAAGTAACGCACTGGTCAAAGAACAGGTTTTTATTTTATTTGGTTATTTTGTATAGTAGTAATTTCTACAAGAGGAATATTCAAAGTTAATTCATTAATTATTTCAGCTTATACCAGCGTTGGAAATGTGTTTCAAAGAAAACAGTCCTATGAAACAGATACTTTTCTGTGAGATTACCCATCTGGTACGGTACTGGAGTAAAAATCGAAACAACGAGGACTATAAATCATATTCTTCCTTGGTACAAGAATTTTGGCGAAGTCTCGATACACTGTTCAGCTCGCTTTTAAATACAAACCAAAATTCTGAAACGTTCGATACTCCGGATACAAATAACTCACAGATTGAATTTTTAATTACACTGATGACGATGCCCGATCGCGGTCGTAAAAATTTAAAAGCAAAGTTCTATAATCCCGAAGAAGATATGATAACTCAACCTCAAGTACAGAATACAGAAAACGAAGTTGATACCGAATTTCTTCTCGAGCTCAATAATTTTGTCAACTCTTTCTGCGTAAAATATTTCAATCAAATTAGCGAACAACGAGAGAAAAAATATGTCGCGTACTTAAACAAGCTTATAACACGCTTCGAAAGCGAAGAACTTTATAAAAATCTGTCAGAACTTTTTAAAACGCAAATTAACTTCCTCGATCTCTGTAATAATGTTTTACGAAACTGGTTGATGGAACAATCGAAAGAAACTGAGCATATAATAGAATTAATCTTCAACGTTATGAACTATATAAATGAGTCTGAAAAGAACGAGATTTTGAAGTCGTTAACTGAGGTAAAAAACGTACATTTTTTTTTTTCTTTTTTTTTTGTTGTGAAAGTATATGCAACTATATATTTTTTCTGCTTCCAGTTTGATGATATTGTAACTACGAGAAGTGTCATACAATGTGCACTATCCAAGAAGCATAGAAACGACGCGATAGTAAAGAAATGGTGTTCACAATCTAAAATAACTAGTTCATTGATAGAAATAGCGAAGGAAATTACTTCAGGCAGTTATTCCGATTTAGATAAGAATCGGAATCTTATTCTGTTAGCTTTTGAACCTCTTGACGATGGCGGTAAATCATTGATATTTAATCCGTTTGTGTTTTATTAACGAAATATCGATAATTAATTTCCATGCATTTCTTAATTTTAGGTCTGTTAATAACGGAAGAAGGAGTCAACGAAATTTTATCTATACTTTGCAATTTATTCCACGAAATAGAAGAGTCCCGTTTGTTAGATTTCGCGAAATTAATTTCTAGCATCGTTCCGTTAACGTGGACACAAAAGCAAATTACAGTTGGAGTTATACAAATATTAGAAACACTCTTCGAATTGCGATCACAAAATTGTTTCAGTAATAATTCCGCTTTTGTCGAGACGATGAGAGATGTGTCGAAGAAAGGTCTTTTGGAAGCGATTCAAAAACTTTCACAGCCAGAATTTGTTGACTTAACTAAAAAGTTTGCAACTTCTGTGTGGAAAAAGATATACAATCAGTGAGGAAAATTTATTCGTTGAGCATGAAATGTTTTTTTTTTCTATTTTTTATAACATTTTTTTTATACGTTTCAGGAACGAAGAAAGCAGCAAAGAAATATTGGTGGATATAGTGGTTGATTTTCTTGAAATTGTACTTAACAACGCGATTTATATGAAGAAAGATTTCGCGGAAGAGATTGTTTTAACATTTTTAGCAGATTCTGATATAACAACGTGGATGGCCGAAATGACTGGAATCGTGATATATGGTGAAGTGATAACTGGTAAACTGTACGTGTCATCTCTCGATCAGAAAATACAAATTCATCAGAACTGTGTGTCCATTGATTTAACCAGTAATACGGTAACAGATAATATTGAAAGTTGCTTAAAATGGGCATTGTTTAATATAAATTTATTGAATGATCTGTGTTCGAGATCGACCAATAAATTCGATGCAGAAGAATCGAGCGCTGAAAAATTATTGATACATAATTTGAATTTACCAGGAATTACAAATCTATTGATAAATATCATATATTCGATTATTTTGGGTCAAATTTACTCCAATCATTACAAATCTGTAAGTTCCAGATTTTGTAACATAAATTTAATCTTTATATTGAAGGAATTAATTCTTCACCGAATAAATATTTTCAGACCAAGTGTTATAACAATGCGAATAAAATTTTAACGACTGTACAAGATAGCTTTAAACAATTGCAAACATACGTTAACGAAGATACGTTTAATGAAATTCTTGATTACATAAAAGTGTAAGTATTTCTTTTCATTAATTGAATTATATCGTAGAATATTATTCATTTTGATTATATTCACAGGAATTATTCGAAATACGGAAGCATGTTATCGTATATTATACACTTTTGTTGCACTGAATTATACCCTAGCAAAGAACCTGAGGAATTGTTTGAAACTTACAAAAGCATCGATATATTTACCACGAGTGAAGAAATAACTCTTCAAAGTCTACAGGTACTGCGCCATTAATTATAATTAATTTTTGATTTTATATAATGACAGAAAATTTGATTTCAGATTTTATCCAAATTTCAAAATTTTGAGAACCTTTCGACGCCAGCAGATAGTGATATTTATGAATTGATAGCAGCGAGGAGTATGTTAATTACTCAAGAAGATAGTTCCAAGTTTTCAAATGTTTTAGAAAAAATAATATCTTATGAAAAAGAAAATCCTTTACTATTAGTCCTTGATTGGTAATATTTTAATTTACAAAATTTTATACAATACATAGACCAAGTGTAACACTTATAATTGTACTTTTCTTTATAGTGAAATTTCCCAAGTTTCATGGGATAAGTTAAATTTACCCTTGGAGCTTGTAAGATTATTGACGGAACTCGTAAAAAAAATTCCGTCTAAGTTAACTTACGAACATTGGAACTTTATCCTAATATCTTCAGCGATGTGGCAACTTTCTATCACTAAATCGAAACATAATGCTAATGATTTTAAGGTGTATATCTTAATTTTCTACAATGTTTAGACAATTATTAATTTAATCATATATATTAAAAATTTTTTCCATTTTTATAGGTACATGCACTGACGGTAGCGGTTTGCCAACTTTATCATGCGCTCCAAACTTTAATTAATAAGCACGAACAAGAACAAATAGAAGATATATCACCAACATTATTAGATGAATGGAAAAATGTCTTTGTCAGTGACACACAGATTGGAATTATTCAGTCATGGATGTTCCATGCAGGTAAATTTGTAGTTTAAGAATCATCGACTTTATTTTCTCAATTTATAATTAAATTATATGATACAGATTCACACAATGAAAAAACAACAGCTTTGAAACCTACCGTGCTGTTGGATTACCTTGGAAAAGCTGTGAAAATGTTGAATGGAAACGTAATCTTCAAAAGTCCATCAAATGTATCTCTTAAAACAACTGTTAAACTGGCATTAAAATTGCTCCAGTCTCCTATAGCGAGTATACAATTAGGCGCGTATCACGTGTTGAAGCACGCAGTACCAGAACTTGTACAAGAAGACAAAGCTACTGTAGAATTGGAGAACTTTGATTTAAATACTTTAAATATTAAAAAAATGGAAGACATACTTCAGAACACTCAAAATATCGTGAATACGATTCTAATGGATTTCAAGTAAGTTTTCGGCTTAAGTTTTATTCAGAGAAAAGAAATTTCTAATTTGTCATACTTTTTCAGATTATGCGATACCGTAAGTTGTACCATTCAACCATACACGGACTCTTACACTTACACCGTCGGATATTTACTGGCATGGGCTATCATTCTAGATATGTGTGCCAACGCTCACGGGGATTTGCTCTACCAGTATGCTGAAATACTTAAGTAAATATTTTTCTAACTTGATATTTTTAATATTTACCTGTATTTTTATATTTATCAATACATGCATTATCTGTTTCAGAGATAACTTCTTCCCCAGTTTATTAAATAATATATTCCGGCTAATGCCAGTGGAGGTGCTTCAAGACAATAAGAACAAGGGTGCAAAATTGGTGGAAATATTTTCTACCGAACCATCTCTAGACTTTGGCGGTGCTAACATCTGCATTACTTTTTCTTCTAGTATATTTGATTCTTTTTCTGATACTTACTTCCTTGTAACATCTTACAGAAAGTTGGACAGAGTGGAGACTGGACCATATAGTATGCTGGTTGTACACGAACAGCTTAAGGCATTTACCAGTTCTGGTAAGACAATGGTGGAGCACCGCTGACAGTAGAGTCAGTGCCGCGGTCGACAAAATCACAACACATTATGTTAGTCCTATGCTTTGCCAAGAAGAACTTCTCAACAATAAACTGCATAACATAGAGAATATGCAAGTGAAGGTTCATCCAACATTCCGTGAAGTAGTAGCTCTGTATCAAATGGATGATACGAAACTGGAACTTAATATTGTATTGCCACCTAATCATCCCTTGGGATCAGTCACCGTCGTAACTGGACAACAAGCAGGTGGAACTGCTAATTGGCGGAATTGTCACATGCAGTTGTTCATATTTCTTACACACCAAGTAATTATTTGCTGAAGATGAATAATTAAGTCAGATTGTTTAATAAACTGGAATTTTTTAATCTTTATTTTTTTTCTTTTTTTTTATATATATATATAGAATGGATCTGTATGGGATGGACTTGCCTTATGGAAAAGAAACTTGGATAAGAAGTTCGCTGGCGTGGAAGAGTGTTACATATGTTTCAGTATTTTTCACATAAACACGTACCAAATACCAAAATTATCTTGTCACACGTGTCGCAAGAAATTTCATACGGCATGTCTGGTGAGTTCTTGGGTTCATAATTTTGACTGAAACTTTGTACCATTAACACTGAAGTATTAACTTTTTGTTTTTTTTGTTTTCAGTACAAATGGTTCAGTACAAGTCAAAAATCCACGTGTCCGATATGCAGGAATATATTTTAAACTGTTGTATTATTTATAAACAAAATTTATACTTCGATTTAAGTAAATAAAGTATTTGTCTGTACATAATACAGTTAGCGAAAGAGATTTATCGACGGTCAGTTTCGCGATGTATAAATTATGTCTGTCCAATGTAAATTATGTAGAAAGATAATACACTTGAATTTACAATAAAATATTGAAAAAAATTTATTATATTTAAAAGAAACAACCTATACGTGTTCAAATGCATGTTTGAAGTTATTCATCGTTCTTAGAAATACATCGGTAGATTACGTGTACCCAATAATAAGTGCTTTCTAAACTGATATCACAAATGAATTTGCTGTTAAGAAGAATACAAACATTACAACAAATATATGATAAGATTACGACTTCTTTTAAGCAAGTGTTACGAAAGATAAGCGATATTCCTTTACAAAGTTTCAGTCGTATCACATTAAAAGATGCCAGGTGAGTACTATTACAACTCCATATGATTCATTTTTTACCGTTACATTAATTCACATTATTTAAACACTTCCAGTAACTCTGTTTTTTAAATCTAAACTTCCTTCGCTAAATTACTTTTATTGTAGATTAATTAAAAATATTTCTCTTTCTTATCAGACAAAGAACTGCATTCTACAAAAGTCTTATTGAGAAATAATATTTATTTAAAAATTACAATACATAACTTTAGTCTATAACTGCTCCTATATTTACACCCGTATTGTTTACATGACCTAATCTATTTTGGAATACGATTTTTTCTTATGGATCTTATCTACTCCAACGAAACTTAAGTTGTCGATAAGAAAAGATAATTCTACCGTACCTTTGAAACTAGTATTTCATTTCCTACTTTTCTTTTTTTCTGTCAGACAATGCAGTGATAAAACAGAATTACAAAATTATTTTTACCATAGCTTACAGATGGGTCAACCGGAACGCACAGCAAAGCTTGCCGGAAACCGCGGTCGCCGGTGGCCGTGACGTAGAAGGATGCACCATATACGTCGGCAGAGCTTACCATCAGGGTGACATGCTTCCGGCTAAAGTGATCCCCGACAAAAATATCGCCTATGTGAGTCACAATGGCGAGGAGATTCCCAAACAGGATTTCGAAGTGAGTACATTATCAAATTTATAACTGTCCTTTCATTAAAATCACTCGACTCTGCGCCAACAATTAATAATAACATAGAAAAAGGCGAAACAAAATTAGTTTATACAAAGCTGAAAGAATTACAATTTATAATCCTCTCGTGAGAAATTCTGAAAAATTTACAATCATACATTTTAAAACATTTTCCACGATTTTTTGTATAAAATATAGACAAACATTTATTTCCCTTCTATTACGTATCTTTTCAAATAATTTTTATACTTTAACTATAATTATTCGTACGCTTCAATCGTCTTTCTACTATTCTACTATTAATTAAATATTCGTGACTAAATACTGTTTGGAAAATAAATTTATCAGGAATTATTCTTCGAGAGATTTCGATGAATTAAAAATTTAATACATTTTATCAAAACCTTCTCGAAGCATTTTAACATATTAAACATTCAACGGTTACATTTCGTGGAATCGGATTAATATTTTTCACAATCTAATCTGAACTTTTGAAAATTTTCGTTATCTTCCGCTATCTTTTTACTCGACGATCCGGCGGAAGGAAAACCGATTAAGTCGAAGGCGGATCTGCAGGGAACCGTAACAGGTGCAATAATTTCAATAAATAACAATTTCTAATAACGAGCCTAATCCCTCCGGCGTAACTAACCAGGCTCTTAACGCACGCAACACGAAATCGAGATTTCGTGTCAAGGCGAAGCCGCTTCTCGTCACGGAATTGGAATACAGTTTGTACGATTTACATAAACCTTTAGCTCTTTGTACAATTTCGACTGACAAGATCGCCTTGGCTAACGCGATGATCTTTCAACCGCGTTAATTGTTTTGGTCATCCCAATTTTTAGTCCGTTCCAACAACTTTCTAACTCTATCTTTCGGTTCATCGATTCATCGTCGCAATCAGGCAAAACAACTCGTGAATCATGCCAAGCCTCGATCGTTTATTCCTAACAACTGTTCAAACTTCTTGTTACTCGTGATAACAAGCTACTTCGAACAATCATTTAAAAAAAAAAAAGCCAATTTAACACGAATGAGCTACTTTTTCTAACTCGTTGAAAGTAAAATTTTTGTCTTATTTAATTGTGCTGATATTTTTTTTTTTTTTTCTCTCTCTTTCAGGTTTTGTGTCAAGGAGAATTCGCATGGGAGTTCTGCAGCAACGGAGCCGTTCCAAGAGACGCGGTGACCGCAGGACAGACCTCTGACGGAGAACCTCTGTATATTGGCCGTGTTCTCCATAATGGATCCCAAACAGTTGGCAAGGTCGGAGTTTGCTATTCCTTTTGCCATAGAGGAAATTTGTATTCTTAATGTGACACAAGTTTCGATTAAGACTAACACGTGCCACGTATAATTAAGTAAAAAAAAAAAACAAAAAATACGAAACAAGACATTAATTCTGACTCGTTAATAGCTTCCTTTTCTTTTAAGGAAGAACAGTTAACGCTAGAACTACCGGCGTTTAAAATATATTTATTTCCGTTAAAGGAATTAAACTGATAGGTATTTAAAAAAAAATACAAAATGCAAGTGAATTATTTGTTTTACAGAGAATTATAGAAAATTCATCAAAATGCGTCGTGGTAGATTTATAAAAATTGTATGAAAAAATTAGGAATTGGTAATTTTGACCATTTTGGTAGTTCCAGCGTTAACCCCTTGCACTACGCCGAAATTCTGAAAAAGCGGTGCCAAACTTGGCCGCCGGAATGGTCGCGGAAGGCTCGTATTTACTTCACGCGATGTATCTCTTTGGAAATTCAAATGAATTTGGATCAAAAACTTTTAAAAAATACTTTAGAGTCCGACTCGTGATATTCATGTTTGGCGCAAAATTTTCGTCACGAGTCAGACTCGTGAAAGTAGTGCAAGGGATTAATAACGAAATTGTAAGTCAGACGATCGACGAGAATTTTTTTTTTCTTTTTTTTTTACAGGTCCAATCTAGTCACGAATGCTTATACATCCCCTTCGACGGCGAGGAACTGTCCTTCAAGGACTACGAAGTTCTCGTGATTAATTAAGTAGCGTAAGAGTAAGATTACTATCACTGTGACTCAAGTTAAATGTACGACCGATTACAAAAATTGTACACACAGAACCATCCGTCAAAAAATACCGGAGGAAGAAACAGAAAACATCGTTTGTCCCATCTCATTGTTTGACTTCAAATAAAATATTTTGCTTCCTGTGTTTGTCTCGGATAAAGTACCATGAAAGCACAACTGATGCATTCGATGTTGGGACAACTGATAAGATAAAAAACGACGTGTTATTAGCTACGTTAATTGTCTGTTAAGTATTGTATTCAACACCGAAGCATCGTAAATCATCGTGACTCGTTAAAAGACCGCTCATTGAAGAAAATCAGCGCCATCATTTTAACCGGAACGTCGCAAATTCGTTTCAAATCGTCGCGTCGGGCATCGCCGTAATCGCGTGCCATTTAAATTAATTATTTAATTAATCGCAGCGTGGCACGAGAAGAAGCTTGGATCAATTCGAAAATATCGTATCCCAACGCTGCTACGATCCTCGAATTATTTTCGACCAAAGCTTGCTCTCGTTTGGCTAAAAAAAATTCCTAACTCTGATAAAAATGTTTAACATAAAATTGAAATAAGGAGATTTGCACATTGACGGTAACTTTGCTACATTTTTCTCCTACGTTTTCATAAATCTGTTTAACACAGAATTAGAAAAAGCAAAATTGCACGTTGACAATATTGGTTTAATATTTTTCTCAAAATTAGGAAATTTTTTAACGGATGAAAAACTAGATTGAGTCAAAAATGACCCAAAGGTCGTAGCAGGGTTAAATTAAATAATATATAACAAAATTATTTGGGTCACGAAGTTAAGAATACTCCCATAAGGGGAATACTTCTACGTTAAGCGGCCATTTTGCGTCATTGAAACACCGAATTAAACAGTACCGAGAATTAAAATTACGCAAAATTACTCAGAAAGATGTAAAAAGGATATTTTTGAATTCCTTTTTTTTTTATGATAAGCTCGTTGAAGCCTTCTCGATGGAAGAAAGAACAAGCCGGCCAAGTATCGACCGGTCTCTCGATCCTCGAGTCGGTCTGTTCCGAGTTCAAGCACGCGGTGCCAGCGGATGTGCCGGGGAAACACGAAAACAACAGGTCTGTTACGGCTCTGAATCGAATATTTTATAGCATCGCTCGAATTACAAGCATTACTCACTTGACGACGTCATACGATCAACTTAAGAGCCAGGGCCGTAACTTACACCTCCAAACCAGCCTCCGTAAATTAATTCATCCTAAATCTATAAATTCTACCAACCACCCTCTCGTCTTACACTCGAATCGCATCGAGTCTTGAATTTTTAAATTATTAAAACACGATGAATATCAACGAGTAAATCGAGATACCGCGTCATTGGTCAAATCTCTACGGAAGCTCGAAGGTCTAGAAAAATCTTGTGTCCATCGGTAAGGGGGGAGCAACGAAGGAACGTAATTGGCAATTCGTCGCAATTGGTTGCCCAGCAAACGCGATTACGAGACCAGAAAGGTTCAACGTGCAAATCGTCGTCGCAGGGTACATATTTAAATTACAATCTTTGATTTATCGTTCTGGGTGGCCTCGCGGGGGTGGGGCACGGCCCTGCCTGAAATAGGCCCCAGCTGTAGAAGACAAGACAGCCAGTTGTGATTATTTTATCAACAAATTGCCACATTTAAACGGCACCTCAGCTCTGGCCTACCGGAGACGTCGCTTCCAATGGTGCTCGCTGTTTACGCGTCTTTTTAACGATGATAAGAATAGAAGGGTGTTCTATACCGACGTAAGAAAAAAATTAAGAACGCAACTTTGGAAATACTATTGACCTTATTCGACCATCTAGAGCAGCTACAGTTATTCCGACGTAAAGAAAAAAAATGAAACGTATGAAGGTTCTCTCAATCACCCCTAAATTCTTAGTCCGCTGCTATCAGCGGAGACGCTTGGTGATGGTGGTCTAAGGGTGGATTTTCTTTAACACTAAACCTACCAAAGCGGTCAAATGACCGTTTCGTAATTTCTTCTCAAAATTTTATAAATTATTAACCGTGTACTTTTGAATATTTTTCTCTGATTTTCCGTAAAATATATGGTCAAAGATTTGTTTCTCTAGCATCGTGTATTTTTCCAAGTATCTATCATTGTAATTTCTTTGACACAAGCAGGTATAGTTTAATCGTCGGTAGGTTTAGTGTTAACACTAGATTTACGGAACCCAATTTGACTCGGTTCAGATTTCGTGCCTAAGTTTAACAGTGTTGCGTGCGGAAAATGTAAACTCGAAATGAAATTTATATACGAAAGATGTACCAAATAAGATTCTAATAGAAATTGATTTGAAGTAAACTGGATTAAGGATATTACAAAAAAATTGTATTTCAATGTACCCATTAAAATGATCGATGATAAACCTCTTCCTTTTCTAATGAAAAAGTCCTTTTTTCAACCCTTAAAAGTCTAAAGACTCCATTATGAAGATATTACACTGATATCGAACGAAACCGTTTATTACGGGGACATGATAACTCGATCAACATCGGGGAATAATTTGGTGAGGTACGGCTAGAAATATGCGGAACGATTTCTTGCGACAGATCGCCGATAGTGAATATACAGACGTTCACCCAATATCTCCAAGGCATCGACGTAAGCCGAATAAAAGAAAAAAAATACAACGAAACAAACAAGAGTTTCGCGCTTGACCCACATTCATCTTTGCCGAAGTGAAACGTTCAAAACACCTGAGAGTACGTACATTATTCAACGAATGAAAAAAATGAACCTCATAAATAATAATAAACTTAAAAAAAAAGCCACAGCCATATTACCATACACAAAAAAGAGGAGTTACAAACAACACATACATGTATATAAAGGCAAAATCCATCACTAAAGGTACAAAAATGATGCCAATGAATCCTACAGAAAAAAAAGAAACGAATAAAATAATGCTTAAAACGTCTCACAAATTTTTGCCACGAAACCAAGTCCAATTTAAATATTCCCCAAACCGTCTCCCAGTGAAATTCGATCACAGCGAATGGAAATCCAAAAGGAACCCTTGCCCGATCGCTAACCTTGACACGAAAAGCGTCGAAGAGCGGAACCGGAAACGCGGACGTCGCGCGTGGTTGTCGATCGTCGCAGAACCGATTCGCATCAACAACGTTTTATCGTCCAACGAGTATTTAGTGTCCTGGGTGGATGTACCCTCGGACGTACCAACCCGCACGTGGGGAGGATCATCGTCGTGGTTTCAGGGGGGGACATATGGAGGGAACACGAGGTGGTGGAGGAAGAGCCGGAGCAGGAGGTGGTCGAGAGGAAGAAGAAGGGAAAGAGGTAACACGCGTATCGTAATGCACAATAGTGCATTAGCCAGGAGTAGACGGTCAGACGGTCTCTCCCGCGGACCGGTTGAAATTCGACGAACCGATGTGCCAAGAAGTAACTACGATTTCAACGATTGGTCGCCAAGGAACGATCTACGGTGAAGAACCGGTAGAACGAGAAGCTTGATCCGTTTAAAAATCCTTGAACAACATTTTGGACTCGATTCGAACTTCAATCGTGCGATCGTTAACTTCATACCTGTCCGTATGATTCTAATCGTCATTGGAAACGCTTGGAAGCTTCAGCTGATACTGATACATCCGCGTTATCGGGGATCTAACAGAAGTTTGGTACCGACTTCTATGACATAGACGCTTCAAAGATACCGTGTATCCTATCAACCCTCGTTCGAAGAATACTCGATCGTGCTTCGAACAGTTCGGTTCTGCTCCTGTCCAAGGAGATGGCTGACACCGCCATCAACAACCCACTTCCGGTGGAGAAGAAACGCGGAGACGCTACCAGCACCCAACCGGCGCCCGAAAAAGCGGTCGTCTGGAAATCCATGACGCTGCGCCAGAAATGGTCCTACTTTACCAGGAACATCACCGTCGAGCCCATGATCGCTTGTTACGTGATACCATGTATGTTAGCATCACTTGCCACGCAGAATCTCAGTTTGGAGAAGGCGTGCAGGGTGAATCTGGCTTACTCCGACGAGGTCTGCACGGCGTTGGCCAAGAGGAACACAACAGGGTTCGAAACGGAGGAAACCGCTGTCCAACAGCTGGTCGCTGGTATGCAGACGTGGAAAACAGCCCTGTCCAGTGGCCTACCGACCATTTTGATACTGTTCATGGGCGCGTGGAGCGATCGTACCGGTTTAAGGAAACCGTGCATGCTGTTACCCATCGTTGGAGAGTTTCTCAGCAGCGTCAGCATGTTGTTGTGCACGTATTTCTTCCACGAGGTCCCTATGGAAGTCACCGGAGTGTTCGAGGCACTGTGGCCCGCGTTGGCCGGTGGCTGGTTCACCATGTTCATGGGTGTTTTCAGTTACATAGCGGATATCACGTCGGTGGAGTCGAGGACGCTTCGAATCGGTGCCGCGAACGTTTTCTTGTCCCTCGGTGTGCCGATAGGTATGGCATTGTCCGGGATATTGTACCTGAAGCTCGGCTTCTACGGTGTCTTCAGCATCTCGACCGTGTGCTACGTGTTGAGCTTTATTTACGGTTTAGTGGTGATCAAGGAACCGCCTAGGCCGCACCTGAAGCAGAAGGCGGAGAAAACGGAGGAGAAGAAGATGTCCGTGTGCGCCTCGATCCTGGACTTCTTCGCGTTCAAGCATATCGAGGAGACTTTTAGGGTTGCTTTCAAGAAGGGAAGGAATAATAGGCAGAAGAGAGTGCTGGTGCTGATGGTTATTGTTATGGTGGTGATTGGTCCACTTTATGGTAGGTAATCGATTCTTTTTTCTTTTATTACGAACGTTAATCGTCGTGGAAAGTGTTGAACGTTGTCATGTGAGATTTACTTCTTGGAAATTTATTCATTTTAATATCAGAGCAAATGTTCAGTACTCAATTTTTTACAAACTAAACGATTAAACTTGAAAGAATCCGTATAGAGGTAAAATAAAAAAATATCTATAAGTTTTCTTTTATCGTCAACGGTGAATAATTCGCCCTATTTAATTGGATATTTGAATAATATAAAATGGCTACCATGAAGGGGTCACGAAATTCGAAAGTTTCCCATAAGGATAAGGCTAGATTATGTGTTCTCTTAACAAAATCGATCAGTTTGATCTTCACGTGAAACATAGTAATCAGTGTTCAGGACTTCAATTATAAAACCATTTGTAATATTGGAAATTCGAAAATCTAAATGAACTTTGCGTGCAACGATATTCAAAGTTCTGCAAGAGGCAGTCGGATTAATCCAGAACGACGAAGTGCAAACTAGTTTAACTAGTTTCGTAAATTTCAGTCACAAAAACGTATTCCAATCCTTGTATCTGACATTTTCGTTATTATCCTTTCCTTTCGCCTTTTTTTTCTCTCTCTCTCTCTCTCGTATCTTTACCACTCGATTTCTCTTTCGTGTAATTCATGTACGCTCGATTTACCCTTTGCACCATTCGATAGATCGTTTCGAAGCAGCAAAATTCTGCTTGTCCGCTGCAATTACCTCTCTAAACTCGGTCAAACTTCTTCATTATCGAACGAACACATTTCCCTCGATGGATATTTATTTTCAACGACT
The DNA here is from genome assembly GCA_019453375.1 of Ctenoplectra terminalis. Lineage (NCBI taxonomy): Eukaryota > Metazoa > Arthropoda > Insecta > Hymenoptera > Apidae > Ctenoplectra > Ctenoplectra terminalis. The sequence goes on along the minus strand of SMSQ01018951.1, from coordinate 59,680 downwards.
TTCACGGTTTCCAAATCAACACTCGGAGAATATTCAAGCGTCCAATCAACGGAGAGCCAGCAACTCGATGCTCTTTCGCCTCTGTATCGTTAGACAAATGAAAGCGGAAAGAGTTTCACGTAACTCTCGTTAATCTTGCTATTTCTGTTGCTGTAACCAACGTTGCACGCGTTTCCATCGATAATTGAGGCATTTCGGCCACGGGAAAGTAAGAAAACTTGTAGACGCGTATGAAAATGATAGAACCAGCTTCACGGGATGGAGAAAAAAAAAAAAAAGAAGGTAACGAGCCCTGTGTAACGAGACGTAATTATCGATCGACGTAAAGAATGTAATCTCTGCGTGTGTTTCCATGCGATGGACGGAGATACTGTACGTAACTTGTAAATTGCGATAGCTCGCACAGGGGAGCCAGTGAAAGTGTGATTAATAGTTTTGTTCTTGACGATCGCAGCCTTGTAATGAATATTTTTTTTTTTTTCTACGAGCTTTTCATGCAATTTCTATTTTTCAATCAATCTTCCGATAAAGAAGCTACTAGTTTATTCTATCTTCGATTTCTCTGATTTATCAAAGAATCTCGAATTACTTCCTGCATTCATGAATCTCATTAATGATAAATTTATTATCAAGCGATTGTACTTAAGAATATTCACAAGCTTCAGAATCTTTATGGAAAAGATCAATTTTAATCAAAGANATTTTTTTTTTTTTCTACGAGCTTTTCATGCAATTTCTATTTTTCAATCAATCTTCCGATAAAGAAGCTACTAGTTTATTCTATCTTCGATTTCTCTGATTTATCAAAGAATCTCGAATTACTTCCTGCATTCATGAATCTCATTAATGATAAATTTATTATCAAGCGATTGTACTTAAGAATATTCACAAGCTTCAGAATCTTTATGGAAAAGATCAATTTTAATCAAAGAATCAATTTTAATCAAATTTCTTTACTGATTTAATATAATTTTTATTTCATTAACCTAGGGCACCTTTAAGTACCAACTATGAATTATAGTAACGAAATTTAATACGGTTTAATACGATTTATTGCAAAGTTTTTTGATAAAATTTATGATAGATTAATAATATTTTATTATAACAATATTGTAGTAACATTATAATATCATATAATAACATTATAATCATACTGTAATATAATAATAATATAATAATATATTAACATTTTTTATAATAGCTTAACTTAAGATAGCTTATTCCAATTTTAAATCTACCGCCCTCGCGTTTTTTCTTTTTGCTACGCGCTTTTGAACAATGATCGAATTTAGTGTCCCCGTTTATTCCATACGGTTGTGATGCCAATCTCGAACGACAATGCAGTTGCATCCGTCAATTACTGATTATTAGCGCATCACAAATTCGTATTGCAACAGAGAATTCAAGGCGAGCGTCCTTGTCATAATTTAATTAGACCGCTAATGCGCCGGACATTATAATGTTTCGTTGCGTCTTTATTCGTCTTGGCCGTGCAGCAAAGAGCACCGGCATTAGTAATCATGCTGCTTATAACAATTTCGTTTAATGGACTTCTTCCGGATCTTTAAAGGCCAATAATTAGGCATCCGTGCATATTCTTACGGTTTCTGTTGTCTTGGATGATATCGTCTTGTATTTAATGGACAATCTTGTAAGAAACTTAGGGTATTATGTTCGTTAGAAAAAAAAATTATAATTGGATATCTTATCAATGAAGCATCTTTCTTGATCATTGTTATTCAAAGATGCAAAAAATGTAATGAATAATTGCTATAGTTTCATAATTCGTGATTCATAAAATTTAACCAAGTGCAATGTAATCGTTGAAAAATATCAGTAAGACAGATCGATCTGACGATTCGTCGTCCACAGATGTATCGGTACCAATTATCCGAAACATTGTGTAATTGCACCGTGAAATTGGCGTACGCTAATTAAATCGAGCGTCGCCGTTAATTCGATCGAGCTTAAGCAGTTACTCCATTTCGACATTGGTTCGCGCGCGGACTCGTTATCTGTTGACGAAAGTCGCGGTGGAACATCGACAACAATGTTGATCCTTATCTCGTGACTTGGAAATTACGTATTCATACTTTTTTTTTTAATTTTATTTCGTTATTACTATTGTTTTAACATTATTATATCATTGTACTAGGAAGTGTGTCTATAATAACGATTGGTTCCAGATTTGTGGATGAAAATATTTTTTTCTCGCGAGCAAAGTAAATTTAAGTCATAAATGTTTAATTACAATTAATTACAATTAGTTACCAATTATTAAAACTTATTTATTTTGTTACTAAATTCAAAAATATTGCGTACTGTAATTTTTCAGGTGGATCGAAATGAATGAAAGGATCTTTTGATATTGAAAAATTAATTTTAACTTCAATCTAAGAAAGTTACATAGAAGAAACGAATTGTGGGTCCTATTTAGGCGTATTTCTTCTAATAACGACAAGGTCGATCGAATGAACGGGAACGATAATCGATACGGGAGCTTTGTTGTTGTAACGCGAATCCATGCTCTGTTAAACAAATCCCTGCTGAAGTTGCACAACGTTCTAATATTTCTTCCCATGTTTCTTCATCTTGTAGAAATTCTCACGAGTTAATTAATATCGAAGTTCCTTTTTTTCATCATTTTTTAACAGTATATTATAAAGGAAGAGGTAACTTTAATTCTTCAAAATTTTAACTTCAAAGCTACATGTTCATATATTTTAAAAATTTTATTTCCTTTACTTACCACCATTCAATTTCATTGCTTTGGCAAACATTTCTAAATCAAACTAACCAACTATAATTATATTTTCAGATCAGTAAAAAAAAAAAATTGTTGCCATGGCAATATGCAGAAATTAAATTTCGTATTTCGGTCAATCCAAGTTTACTTTACGAGGAAAAAATAAAAATTCAATAAAAAGTCGATAACATTTCCAATCTATCTTTTTTCCTTTCCAAAACTATACACATTAAATTTTCACAATGGTCCCGGAAAATAAAAAAAAGTTGAGAAGCGAGAAGAGTCACTTAGTCACGAGAAAAAGAATCTGAGACAATTTAATTATCGAGGAAACAATAAACGCGTGAAATGCCAACAGAAAGTGTGACGATGAAGACACTGGCCTCAAACTTACTACCGGTAACACATGTGTGAAGTCAACATACCTATTAGAACTAGATTCTGTGCGCACGTATGCTAATACAGTCTGATGGCCTAAGTACCCTGATGTAATTTCAGATCTTTGACCGTCGGTCTAGTCCTGATACTTGGAAGGGTTAAAAGTTCGGATCGATACGACTTGAAGTAAATAATCTGAAAAAAAAAAATGAAAAAAAATGTTCGTCCAATTTTTCGACATTTTTCTACGGTCTTGGAATACAGTTCTCTGATTAAATAAAATTGAACGCGTACACAAATCGGATAGATTTCGTAGAATTAAATTAACAGCAACGATATAAGTAAGCCTAACAGCGTTCAAAAAAATTTCTTGGAAAAAAACGTAACCAATTTTTCTGATTATCCTATTTGCGTTGAGTTTTTTTTCTGTTCGCGAGTTAATAATTTCCAATTTGCGTGGAAGAAAATTATACGGCGAAACTGCGTTTATCTAACCGAAATCTGAAAGATGGATCGATGGATGATAAAAAAAATTCAGAAATTGTCTCTAAAGGAGGAATGGACGCGAGAAAAACAAAGCAATGATGTGATAATAGCCTAAACTCGACGGAAACGATTAAACGGGAGAGCCTGATGAACGAACTTGTTGTGTAACGCCGTGTGTATCCTTATGTAATGCCGACTTAATAACGCGTCCAAATCACTCGTAATATCTCTGTACACTTACAGTTTCCATGTATCGCCGAAGATTTCACGACGATCAAATTATTCGAATTAATTATACGAAATAACTTCTGATCATTGTTCACCTAACGTTTCGCCTATAAATGTTTCCAGTTGATCGTAACACGATTCCATTCGCGTGTTTCGTATGCAAATATTAAAAACAAAACTGAGAGACTTAAAGAATGATTTTTATACATTTTTTTCCAACATTAAACTATAGAAATTATCAAAAGACTTAATTAAAACTACCCATCAGTCTTGCATCGATTACAGAAGCGTTTGCGTTGAATTTTTCAGTTGAAATCGAATAAGATTTATTTTAATTACACAAAAAGTTTGTGTATTATAGGATTATACAAATTTTTGGTAATTATTCCCAATATTTACAAGATTATTTACAAAGAATTCTCTATTAAATAAAGAATAAAGAATTCTTTAAATAAATTGCATTTTTTAATCAAAGCTTAATTTTATTCACGATTTTCTCAAATAAAAATTGTTCTATTTCAATAATTTATTTCAATGTTACCTCGATTATGCAAGAGGATCATTTTTTGACTCACGATTTGTATTTTAATCTTCCGTTTAATGTAATCATTTCACTGATAGGATCTCGAACGTAGAATTAAATGAAAGATGAATGTTAATCGTGGAAGAACGGCGCTTTACGTTTCTCTAGACTTCTCTTCGAAGGTAATAATTTTTTCGAGCGAAAAAAAAAAAAAAAAAGAAAATAAAAAAAAAAGTAAAAAGTAGAAGAACGGCGCTTTACGTTTCTCTAGACTTCTCTTCGAAGGTAATAATTTTTTCGAGCGAAAAAAAAAAAAAAAAAGAAAATAAAAAAAAAAGTAAAAAGTAGAAGAACGGCGCTTTACGTTTCTCTAGACTTCTCTTCGAAGGTAATAATTTTTTCGAGCGAAAAAAAAAAAAAAAAAGAAAATAAAAAAAAAAGTAAAAAGTAGAAGAACGGCGCTTTACGTTTCTCTAGACTTCTCTTCGAAGGTAATAATTTTTTCGAGCGAAAAAAAAAAAAAAAAAGAAAATAAAAAAAAAAGTAAAAAGTAGAAGAACGGCGCTTTACGTTTCTCTAGACTTCTCTTCGAAGGTAATAATTTATTCGAGCGAAAAAAAAAAAAAAAAAAAAGAAAAAAACTGATGGACACGATGGATGAACTTTTTGCTTCCTCTGACGCCTAACTCTAAATAGTCTTCCGCGTGTCATTTTCAACTTCGAAACCTATTACGTACAGTGAACGATGAAGCAACATTGCTGAGGTAACGATGGACGCGAGCTGCCAATTCTGAAAAACGTTTTGACCATGATCTTTCATGCTGTGCAAGCGGAATTGTTCCACCCACATTGAATTTAGAACATTGTAACCAGTGGTTTGCGGAGTTACAACACGTACGATGGATGTAGTTTAGAGTAAATTAAATTATTGTCCTTGTTATTTGGAATTCAAATTTCTAATGAGCACCGTCATTAAGATGATTGGAGGAGATTAACGTTCCTCCGAGTATTCGTAAGAATCATGCGAAATGGAGAAAATTGAAAATTCAAGTCCGATAATTGTTGTTCCAGGTGAGATGGCGGTGATGTATCTTTACATGAGATACAGGTACCATTGGAACGAAGTGATGTTCAGCATGTTCACCACGTTCGCAATGGTGACGAATTTAATCGGTAAGTAAATATCAAACGTATCTCTAAATATGAAAATAATTTTAAGCACGAGCTTGTTGAATCGAAGAATGGAATGTTTATTATTCTCAGCCGTGAAAGAGGACTTGGTTCGCAATCATAACATTCATCTATGTTCCTTTATTTCCTTCTCTTTATTTTTTCTACTTCGTTAATCGTTCTACTGATTTTTAACACAGTCGCGACTCGTGAATTGTAAATCGTAGGGATGTTGTAACTTTTAAGATAAACAGGAAATGATTTTCGTATTTGTTTGCGAGAAAAATGTTACGGTAAAAATTAAAAGGAATTAACGTGGTTCGATGTCATATATTGGTATTGTTAAAAATTTGTTGAAAGTGAAATAAACGATGAAAGGAGGTGCACGCATAGCGATATGAGAGAATGACACTGAGAAACATAGTTCTAGTGTTCTTCGCTCCCCTAAGAGTGTCTCGAGAAGGATTTTTATTAGTTTCCATACAAAGTAAGAAAATTGAGTTAGATTGTTGATGATAAATTTAAATACACGCAGGATTGAATAAATTAGTAAATCAATTTATGCACTGGAAAAAATTCGGGGTGCTGCGGTTCCGCAGTACTTATACACGAGCCTCCACTGTTCCAACTTTGTCTAACGCTGATTAAGCCTTCAGTTTCCCTCTTTCCGACTCTTCGCAAACTTTTCGCGGNTGTTGTTCCAGGTGAGATGGCGGTGATGTATCTTTACATGAGATACAGGTACCATTGGAACGAAGTGATGTTCAGCATGTTCACCACGTTCGCAATGGTGACGAATTTAATCGGTAAGTAAATATCAAACGTATCTCTAAATATGAAAATAATTTTAAGCACGAGCTTGTTGAATCGAAGAATGGAATGTTTATTATTCTCAGCCGTGAAAGAGGACTTGGTTCGCAATCATAACATTCATCTATGTTCCTTTATTTCCTTCTCTTTATTTTTTCTACTTCGTTAATCGTTCTACTGATTTTTAACACAGTCGCGACTCGTGAATTGTAAATCGTAGGGATGTTGTAACTTTTAAGATAAACAGGAAATGATTTTCGTATTTGTTTGCGAGAAAAATGTTACGGTAAAAATTAAAAGGAATTAACGTGGTTCGATGTCATATATTGGTATTGTTAAAAATTTGTTGAAAGTGAAATAAACGATGAAAGGAGGTGCACGCATAGCGATATGAGAGAATGACACTGAGAAACATAGTTCTAGTGTTCTTCGCTCCCCTAAGAGTGTCTCGAGAAGGATTTTTATTAGTTTCCATACAAAGTAAGAAAATTGAGTTAGATTGTTGATGATAAATTTAAATACACGCAGGATTGAATAAATTAGTAAATCAATTTATGCACTGGAAAAAATTCGGGGTGCTGCGGTTCCGCAGTACTTATACACGAGCCTCCACTGTTCCAACTTTGTCTAACGCTGATTAAGCCTTCAGTTTCCCTCTTTCCGACTCTTCGCAAACTTTTCGCGGCTTCTCCTTCAATTTCCATAATAATATTTACTTGTGTATCATCAATGTCGGTATTACACGTGACTTTTATCCGGAAGAAGCAAAAACATTGCTTGCGATCGAAGAAAACACGCGAAGGAACTGAGAATAGCGCATTGTAGTATTTTAAATATGAGGTTGCGTTTCCTTCCTACCTGTTACGGTGCATCTAATGCATTTCCATGCAGTCGGTGCAGCAGACACGTGCAATACTATTTTTTTATTTTCTGCTAACGAATATTTGATCTTAAAAAGTGCGTACCAAAAAGATTTCTTTGCGCAGTAGACGTGTTCAATATTATTTTTTAAATTTCCTCTAACAAATATTTGATCTTAAAAAGTGCGTACCAAAAATATTTCTTTGCGCAGTAGACGCGTTCAATATTATTTTTAAATTTCCTCTAACAAATATTTGATCTCAAAAAGTGCAATACTATTTTTTAAATTTCTGCTAACAAATATTTGATTTTTTTACGAAGTGTGTACCGAAAAGATTTCTTTCAAAAACATATTTCTTCTTCGCTTTTTTGCAATTGATAGAGGTTAAAATTTGTGCAACAAGTTTGATCGTTGCTATATTACTTCAATTCCTACCCTCTCTCTCTGGATACATTTTTTCTAAATTTTTTTTCCAAAAGACCTCGAGGGAACCAAGTAAAACTCGTACATAATTCAATGATCAATTTTTTTGCCTAATCGATTCACGAAAGCAACGGGAATTCGTTATATAATGAACAGTATTGTTGGCAACCGGAATTATCGGCCACCATTTTCGAGAAAATCGCGGAAACCTAAATACCCATAGCGACGAGGTCGTGTTTCGAAACTCACGTATTAATAAGTCACTGATCCGAGTAACCTATCGAACGATTATTCAATCCTGTAATCAAATATCCTATAAGAAACAGAAAAATATGAAAATTGTTGAGAAGGCACTCGATACTGGTAAAATTACTATTAATCGACTAGAATTTCTCAATCGCTTCAGCGGAGAATTAGCCGATGGTGTAAGAGATAGGTTTAAATTCTCTAAAATGTATTTAATCACGTTTAATCGCTATTTTTATTGTTTATAGGAACTGCAGTGTCCGTCGGTGTCTTCAGCCACATTTTGAAGATCGACGACGCGATCGTGGGAATTATGAGCTCCATGAGCAAAATTCTAGCTGGGTTCGTCTACGCGTTCGCAATCACAGACTGGATGATCTACCTAGGTAAACATCGATTTATAAATTTTTTGCGTTATCAAATTCAAAGGTTAAACTGAAATATTAACACGTTACTAGACTCTATGCAAATTCAGATTTTTATAAAAATATTAAAGGAATGGGACCTATTAAGTAACTTTTTTTTTACTGGAGGATTCTATGAATATATTTTTGATTTTGTCATTTATCATTATCGATATCAACGTACGATGTCTTTTATGCATATTATGATATATTATATCTTCGTAAACAAATTAAATTTAAATATAAAAAGAAATATTTTATATTAAGACTGTAATGGAAAAAAATAGAGCGTCGAGTCTAGTTCGAGATAGAACTATCAAGGGATTTTATGCATATTTTATGCATATGACGATATATTATATTTTCATAAATAAGTTAAGTTTAAATACAAGAAACTATTATATATTTTATATTAAAACTATAACGGAAAAAAATAGAGCGTCGACTCTAGTTCGAGATAGAACTATCAAGAGGTTTTATGCATATTTTATGCATATTACAATATATTATATCTTCATAAACAAATTAAATTTAAATACAAAAAAAAATATATTTTATATTAAAACTGTAATGGAACAAAATAGAGCGTCGAGTCTAGTTCGAGATAAAACTATCAAGAGGTTTTATGCATATTTTATGCGTATGACGATATATTACATCTTCATAAACAAATTAAGTTTAAATACAAGAAACAATATTTTATATTAAAACTATAATGGAACAAAATAGAGCGCCGTGTCTAGTTCGAGATAGAACTATCAAGGGGTTAATAAAATAAAACGGCGTCGTTTTCCTGTATTCTTGTTCCAGCTGCCATCGTCGAGATTGTGAATGGTACATCCTTTATAGCGATGCGATCGATAGCATCTAAACTAGTGTCGACAGACGAGCTTGGTGAGTGAATGCAAATTAATCGCCTCGACATTGCAGACTGACATTGCGGAACGAACCTTTTTTTTTTAAGTCTCAAGGAACATGTAACAGGTACCGTTACGTGAACATAGTTAGTGCGTTACAAGTACTAAAGATACTGGTTTATATAATTAGCGGAATATCTGCGCTCGATTTACATAACGTATTCACAAAGTGAATATAAATTACGCGCGTAACGAAAGTAACCTTTCGCGGGTAGAATCGAAATGCTGGGAGCTAGGATTATATTTAATATTTGCTTGTTATTTACTTATTGTGAGTTTGTTTTGGTCCGATCCAGACGAGCGACTCTTGTCCGCGCGATCTCGCTGTGATTATGTATCTCTCATTGTCTTCGTTGTTTTGATTTGGAAAACAGAGAAAGACGTATGATCACAGCGAGATCGCGTGGACAAAAATCATTCGTCAGCATAGAGCCTTGTTATTAGTACAAAATGAAAGGAAGATGAATAAATTATACGAATTTAAAGGGGTAGGCGTCTTTGAGATAAATATACTTCCGTTCTAGTCAATTTATTGAGTGTTCTTTCTGCACAAATTGTAAATATCCTAAGATAATAAAAAAGGAACAATATTCAATTTTATTAGTATTGAATATTGTTGGCTAAAAAATTTTCAAATCAAGGTGAGAGTTTTTTGTAATTTTCTTCTGATAATAAAATCAAATTCCAATTATAAAATATAATATTCACATATTCGGGATACATATTCCCGTTCTAGTTAATTTATCCAATATTCTTTGTAGACAAATTGTAAATATTCTAAGATAATAAAAAAGGTACAATATTCTATTTTATTAGTATTGAATATTGGCTAAAAAATTTTCAAATCAAAGTGAGAGTTTGTAATTATAATTTTCTTCTGATAATCAAATCAAATTCCAATTATAAAATATAATATTCATATATTCGGGATACATATTCCCATTCTAGTCGATTTATTGAGTGTTCTTTCATCACAAATTGTAAATATCCTAAGATAATAAAAAAGGAACAATATTCTATTTTATTAGTATTGAATATTGGCTAAAAAATTTTCAAATCAAAGTTAGAGTTTGTAATTATAATTTTCTTCTGATAATCAAATCAAATTCCAATCATAAAATATAATATTCATATATTCGGGATACATATTCCCGTTCTAGTTAATTTATCCAATATTCTTTTTAGACAAATTGTAAATATTCCAAGACCGTAAAAAAAGGGAAATATTAAATTTTATTAGTATATCGCTGTAATTATATCGGATAGTCTACTTAAAGTAATGATTGGCTAAAAAATTTTCAAATCAAGGTGAGAGTTTGTAATTGTAATTTTCTTCTGATTAAATTCCGGTATATCTTATCCAGGTCTATTTATACTCAATTTTCTTAAAATACGGAACTACGAATTGGAAACAAAGCTGGTCCAGCGTGACACGCGGCCTTCGACCTAATCGGACCGTTCTGAAACGCGTTTACCTTCGCTCGTTTTCTCAGAACCGTGCAAATAGGATAATCTTATTTGATTGTGTCTTCGAGTAAGCCGACACCGTTTCGAACCAATTTTCCACGGACTTTTCTTTCTGTTAGAACGTCTAACGAGGTTTTCCTGTCTGGTTAACAACCCGACAAGTCTCGTGATCACTTTTGCCCTTTCGTTTCTTCTAACACCGTTATTTGATCTCGCATAATAGGATGCAACATTAACCAATTAATCATTGCGAGGCAAACGTTGAAGTTAATACTACGATCTTCGAGATTACCTTGATTCAATCGTACTTTCATTTTTTTTTTTTTTTTTTCAAAAAGCTTCTAATTTAAATCCGCTACGGTTCTCGAGGTTTATTCGCTCTAGCAATGCTTTTGTTTCTTAAAAAAAAGTTTCCTAACTTTGAGAAAATTAAAGTGCAAAATTAAAAAGAGAGACTTCCTCGTGTCCGTTTTAAAATTAGGATATTTAGTTAACTTATAAAAGTTTCCTAATTTTGAGAAAATAAAAATGTAAAATTAAAACGAGAAACTTCCTCGTGTCTGTTTTAAAATTGGGAAATTTAGTTAACTTATAAAAGTTTCCTAATT
>SMSQ01018951.1:31908-47954 GCA_019453375.1 Ctenoplectra terminalis | reverse complement strand
TTTTTTTTTTTTTTTTTCAAAAAGCTTCTAATTTAAATCCGCTACGGTTCTCGAGGTTTATTCGCTCTAGCAATGCTTTTGTTTCTTAAAAAAAAGTTTCCTAACTTTGAGAAAATTAAAGTGCAAAATTAAAAAGAGAGACTTCCTCGTGTCCGTTTTAAAATTAGGATATTTAGTTAACTTATAAAAGTTTCCTAATTTTGAGAAAATAAAAATGTAAAATTAAAAAGAGAGACTTCCTTGTGTCTGTTTTAAAATTAGGAATTTTTTTTATATTTTGTTGTATCAGCGCGACCTAGAGAATCGATTTGATTCTGTTTGCGTGTAACGAAACGAATTGCCTGATTTATAAAAAAATACAACGCTTGCATTAATCTTCCACTGGTATAACTAATATTGAATCAGTGACTGAAATTTTCCTTCCTATATCTGACGTAACTTATTCCTCTCCACCCGTCTGACATAAAGTGTGTAGACATTACAAAGATAGATGAAAATGATTAGCATAATTATTGATTATTACAGGAAAAGTAAATTCCTTGCTTGGAGTCTGCGAATCACTGATGCCACTCATTTATGGGCCTATGTACAGTTCCATTTACGCTACAACCATGAAAACGTTTCCGGGAACGTTCTTCATTGTCGGCGCCTGCATGACCATGCCAGCAGTCGTCGCGTTCTTGTAAGTACTTCCGGTTCTGGCGCGCCGTTCGAGGCAGCGCCATATTGACTAGGACGCCATTGTTTCGGTCTTTTTATTATTAGCGCATCCCATAATCAATTGTTTTTTTTTTATCCATTAAAAAATGTAGTAATCGGAATAAGCAGTAATTAATTTTTGAGTTATTTTTTTTTATCCATTAAAAAATGTATTAATGGGAATAAGCAGTGATTAATTTTTGAGAGTTTTTTTTTTTATCCATTAAAAAATGTATTAATCGGAATAAGTAGTGATTAATTTTTGAGAGTTTTTTTTTTATCCATTAAAAAATGTAGTAATCGAAATTAGTAGTGATTAATTTCTGAGTTATATTTTTTTATCCATTAAAAAATATAGTAATCGGAATAAGCAGTAATTAATTTTCGCAAGGTCGGAGAACCTTGTCTCTAATTGTAACTTAATTTTTTTTTAAATTGTCTAAAGTTGTGACCGAGATAACGGTAGACCTTTAAAGTTCCATTAAATTTTATGGAGAATAGAATTTGCAGGGAGATATTTAATAGATAAAATTGTAAATGTAATTGTGAATGCAATTTCTTTTAATTCAGGAACCAATTTAAGAGTACCACCGAGAATTTAATTCTACAGAAAATTTTTGATGGATTAATTAACGATACCAAAAGTGACATAAGTTTTTCTACCAACAGCTGGCTATACACGGAACACAGAAAAGACCGCAAACTTCTGGAACAAGAGAAGAAAGAGAAGAACAAGGAAGCTTTAGAGGAAAACGACTCGAAGACCTCGAAATGGCAAACCGTTGGCGAGAAGAAACCGGAAGTTCCTACGATGAACGGAGTCGCGAACGCAGCTTTCGAATCCGATCATTTATAACAGAGAACTTCCTATAAAGATACGTAATCTATTTGATCAGGTCAATGGGAAGAAATTTAAAAAAGGCAAAAAAAAGAAAAAAAAAAAAAATGAAGAGTGACGCTGAAACAAGTTAGTAAAATAATTCCGTCGAAGAAATCTTTCTAACGTACAAATTTTAACGAACAAAGTACGAAAAAAGTATTGAGAAATTGATAATATAATTATGTTTTCACTTGGCACATTCGAATTCAATTAAGAAACAGACACAAGCACCAAAATCTTAATGAGAAGCGAAGTCACCCACTTACTCGACTCAAAGAAAATGTTTCAAATAAAGGATAACTCGTATCGATTCAACTTGCAATGACGAGAAAAAGAAGAAAAAAAAAAAAAAAAAAAAAAAAATCAAAATGTTAGTACATTTGGATAATTCGTAGATTCATTTACCCACACAAGCTACTACTCGACGATTACAAAATCGTCGGAAGGTGTACGATCTCTATGAAACTGCATTCCCGATGGCCATGTGTCACGTCACACGACACAGTAACGCACTGCCACCGAGGCGAGTGGCATGATGTGAAGGAATTTAGATCGTGCGAACTTTGTACAAATAGTCATACAGTATACGTGCAATGTGTATCGCTTGCAGTGAGATAAGCTTCCTATAGTCAGTTGACCAGCGTGCGTATCGGTGGAATCATATTCGGTACAATTGGTTTCGTATCCTCTGCGACAAACTTTGACCCCCTCTCGTAGGATTTTTTTTTTTTTTTTTTCATCTTTCCTTTTCGTGAAGCAGAAAAGTTTCAACGGGAAGGACGCGAAGTCGCCTCTTCGTGTGTCGTGTGCGTGAGTGCCTTCACTCTTGCTTTCGGTCAACTTCCGTCGCGTTTTATCGCTCAGTCGGTCTTTGTTCGTTGCACGCACCGAAGGCGATCATCGGAAACAGAATCGTAAAAACGTGAACGTCGAGCGAAGCGACGCTCGGCTAGCAAAGGTGAGCAAGATCGGGAAACTAGATCTGTTATCTTGGCACTGATCCAAGCGTGAATCGACCGTTACAGTTGGTCGCAAAAGTATCCGGCTCACCCTTAAATATTAATCTTCGCTCGAGATATATAATTCTTCAATATTTTCTTTTTATTTAAAACGCGTTTCACATGTTTGTTAAACTGGATCGGTGTTCTTCAAAAGCAGGTTTTTTTTTAGTTTTTTCATTTGTAAATTTTTGATGCACAAGGTTGGATCAGTACTTAAGGTTGTTGGATACTTCTGTGGCTAATTGTGTGTGTGGAATAAACCATTTCAATCGAACTTAAAGAAAGATGACTTTCACTTAAAAATTTCCTACTTTCGAGACGGGTATAGAAAATTATTTAGAATTTTATTTGCTTTCCTGGAAGCTGAGAAATTTTTGTTTAAGAGACGATCATCGGGACGGGTAGACTTAGAAGACCGTCCATTAGATTTTGTTAGATATGTTATCGATTGATTAGATTTTAATTCACAGTGAAAAGTCGGAATATTTGTAGCAACATACTTTTGTTACTTATTATTGAAGGTGGATGTCGAGATGGACAAAGTTCAGTAACTTTTTTTCCCGAATATCAAATCGATTTTATCTACCATCTATTAATCGTGTAAAAATACTTTTTCCTATCTTTTTATCGATCATAGGTTAAGAATCAGGGGTTAAAAAATTGCTGTCGATTTAATTTCATAGAAGAAAGCGTAACGGAAAATTAGCTACTCTCTGATCGACGTAATTGGATCGGTGATTACAGTATTGGTGAAGTGCAATACTATCTTTTCGAAGAACGCGTCTGATCGCCACGCGATTTGAGTCGACCCAGTAATTTGAATTTCGCGGGATTTACGTATGAATTTCACTGTTGTGGTACCCGACCTGTTCCTCGAGATAAATTAAGATCGCGTTCGGATAGTATTGTGATGATCGCGTAATACTAATATCGACGTCCTAAATCCTTGCAGTTGTGGCCAATGCTTAAAACATTTGTCGCGTTTCTGCGCAGTTATTTTTGAATACAGGCGACAACTTGCAAATCCGTTTAATTTTGGTTCGTAGATACTTGTTTATGTGTCTTAAATGAACGGTAGCATTGAAAACGATGCACGTCATTTATAATGAAATGCTTGCTAATTTTATGCGCTCGAAATTGACCAACATTTCTTCTTAAAAATGACAGTATTTTTTTTCTCTCTCCTTATGTGTATCACGTTTATTCGTCACGTGTTACGTATTCAGTGTAAATAGAGGAGCAGTATTTTATTCCGTGGGAACTTATCGTATTAAATTGCAGGAAAAATTCCGTTTGCTATGAAACATATCGAAGAACTCGATTTTTAAAAGTGTATTATATTTTTTTTTTTTTTTTTTTTTTTTTTTTTCTTTTTAATTATACACAGTCTGCTAGATTTTTTGAAAGCCACATCCGTTCCGTGTTTTGCACCGTTCGAGTCCATTGACAAGAGAAAATACATATATTAAATGAATTCATAATGTTGGAAAGAGTTCCGGTTGAACCAGTTCGAACAGAACAAAATGACATCCTTCTTTCATTTTTTTTCTTTTTTTGTTCTTTTCTTTTCAATAGTTTCCATTGAAACCGCTTACGTTCGCATTTATCGTCGCGTTGTCCGTAATATAACGGACGTATCGTCGACTTGGTGGTAAGACTGACAAAGTTTTCAAGCTTTCTTTTCTTTATTTTCTTTGTTTTAAAATATTTAATATTTTTACAGTTCACCACTTGCTTTGTGATTTTAATATTCCAAACATGTTTAACCCTTTGCAATCCATTGGCACCGCTATGGCGGTACGTGTAATTTTCTTCAGATGTTAAATTTTAAGTTAAATTTTAAGTTAAATTCTGTATTTTCGTCAATTCACATATCTTTTGGTTTTAAAATAAAGCGAACGTACGAGATGAATAAAAATCGTAAACGTTTACGATATTCTTTTTTTTTTTTTTCAAACCAAGACTTAAGTTTTCATAACAGTCCTCTGAAATTTAAAATAATTTAGGAGTGCAAAGGGTTAATTCTATCGCGCGACCATTTCTGTAAATATTTTTCAAATAAAGCAATGGTTTTATTAATAGCGAGGATGACTTAATTTATGGTCTGATGTATAATATAACATATGACGTTTTTTGACCCTTGTACAGGGCCGGGAAATGTATTATTCATCGACAGACACTTATTGGTGCTTTCCATTGTCTTTCGGTTAACATTCTTTCACGCGTGACTTAATAACAGGACATATTTACGCGATTAATAAAATACAACACGCAAGCCTAATATGCATTCTGTACAGTAGGGATATACGTTCGATGTTTTTATGTAAATCGAGCCTGATGAGTCATTTTTTTCCGTTATTTTCAAGAAACAATTTCCATATTTAAACTGTATTTGCATGAAAAAAAAAAATAAAAAAATAGCGAGGTATGAATTATGCTATTTAGGAATAAATAAAAAATAAGGGATGATTTTCATATTTCTACTGTATTTCTATTGAAAAAAAAAATTAAAAAAATAATACCGAGGTATGAATTATACCATTTAGAAATAAATAAAAAATAAGGGATGATTTTCATATTTCTACTGTATTTCTATTGAAAAAAAAAAATTGTTTAAATAATACCAAGATATGAATTATACCATTTAGGAATAAATAAAAAATAAGGGATGATTTTCATATTTCTACTATATTTCTATTTAAAAAAAATTGTTTTTAAATAGATACCGAGCTATGAATTGCACTAATTAGGGATAAATGATAAATAAAAGATGATTTCCATACTTCTACTGTAATTCCATCACAAAAATAAAAAATAAGTACCGCAGTAACTAGGAATAAATGAAGAACAAAAAATAATTTCCAGGCTACCGTTAAACAAATACCCAATGTTAAACAACGTTACACAAATAATTTAATTTTTCATATAAAGGAAGTGCTCTTAAATCATACTTAAAACAAAAATTGTATCCACCAAGTGCCATACTCTTATACAAAAAATAAAAAAAAAATTGAAACAATAACGAAACGCTAACCTATTAATGGTACCAATTGGACATAAGTCAATTTTCATCGATCTGAAAATATCCGGGTACTAACCCAAAGTATCCAACTCCCTATCGCGTACACCAGACTTTTCTATCGACGATGCAAAATTAATATTCTTCATCGATTGAACGTGTCAATGAAACCCCATAACAGCTTTTATGATCGCGATTATTCGCCCAGACAAAGTACCGAATTGAAAGCAATTAAATATACGAATGTGGTGTGACTGCGGCCAATTGCCAATTGGCTGATCGACGACTACAATCGTGGTTCTTAGGCTACGCCGACTTGTACTCACAGTAACTTCACGCTGGAATTTTTTTTCTTTTCTTTTTTCTCTTCTTTTTTTTTTCTTCGCGTAACGTCTAACGAGAAATGGCACCAATTGCCGATAGACGAACGTAAAGGTCAAGCATAATACTAGTAATAAGTCTTGGAATACCTTCTCCATTGAACGCGTAAAAAATAAGCGAAGAATGGAAGAAGTAACGAGTCGTGCTTATGGTTCGATGATATTGACAAACGTGACCAATAACGTGCTAAGCCTTAATGACTTTGGTACAACGAATTGGTGCTGGATAAATGAGATGTAAATATCATATTTCCACGGAAAAAGATTACAGTAATGACTCACTTTATAGTGACTAAGTTTCGTAATGAAGAAAACCGCGAAATGCTTCGATAATGGAATAACTAAATAGTGAGTGATTACTGGAATTTCTGTTCCAGTAATTTTAAATGATTGAGGTCGGAGAATCCTGAGGTAAAAAGTATTATTTCTTTTATTAACGTTAGAACTACTGAAAGAATCCTGAGGTAAAAAGTATTATTTCTTTTATTAATATTAGAACTACCCAGAGTGGTAAAAATGACCGATTCGTAATTCTTTATAGAAATTTTATAAATTGTCTGTCGTTTGTGAGATTTTTCATAATTTTCTGTGACAAATATGGATAATGGTCCGTCTCTACAGTTCGTATTTCTTCATATACTTTTAATTTTTATTTCAATTTTTTCAGTGCAAGTATATTTTATCGTGTGCNAATCCTGAGGTAAAAAGTATTATTTCTTTTATTAACGTTAGAACTACTGAAAGAATCCTGAGGTAAAAAGTATTATTTCTTTTATTAATATTAGAACTACCCAGAGTGGTAAAAATGACCGATTCGTAATTCTTTATAGAAATTTTATAAATTGTCTGTCGTTTGTGAGATTTTTCATAATTTTCTGTGACAAATATGGATAATGGTCCGTCTCTACAGTTTGTATTTCTTCATATACTTTTAATTTTTATTTCAATTTTTTCAGTGCAAGTATATTTTATCGTGTGTAGTTCTAGCGTTAAAAATGGTACCGAGAGAAAGAATTATTAAATAAATAAAAATGATTGAAATCGGATGATAATCGAGGGTCCTCGAATGAAGTTTTATATTTAAAAAAATATATAAAAAATTATCGCTGTTTGGTTATGATTCAAAGAATTTTTTTAATTTGTTCTTACGAATGATAAAATTTTTTTATTTCCAGCGCAAAGGGATGCCATCAAAATGGGCTTATATAATCCTTAATCTGGTGGTTTATGCGATCGCGTCGATTGAAAATGAGAACACTAAAGCTTTCTTGCGTTTAACCGAATTGGATTACGAAGATACTTGTTCGGATACGGCCAATGCAGAATGGGCATTCATTAATTCGCCCTCGAATAAAACGTTATCAGTATGGGTAAGTTTTTCGAAGAATAAACGCAATAATCTTTATGTTTAAAAAAAGAAAAAAATCGTGCGAGTATTTAACGAGTATAATCGTTTCCTTATAGGAAGAAAAATTAATCTCCTACGCCGTTTTTAAAAACTTGCAAAGGATCGAAGTCGCCAATAATTCAAAAGATACTATCAGCGATCCATTTTTGCAATACAAATATGATGTTACTGAAAAAGTAGGGGATGCTCTATTGGATGTGAAAGATTTTGAAACAGTAAGATAAATTGTTCCATTTTCAATAAAAAAAAATGTTTGTTTAAGTAGACTTAAAGTACGTTTTTACAGTTTGTTCGCTTTGCTGGGACAACAGAGTTATTGAGACTATCTACGGTTCATAAAGGAACCTTAAATAACCTCACAAGAAATGGTACGATTAATTGAAGCTCGTTGAAAAATGGTTAAAAATGAAATGGAAATTAATTGAATGTATTCATATTTTCAGACGTAGAACATATATTATCTCATAGCAATAATGTTAACAATAAGAGCACTGTTTGGACCACGTGGCATCAAGAGCTAACTCCATTACTTCAGAACTTCTCGACTATCTTACCACTTGTTGATAAAGCAGCCAAAGCAAATGGTTATTTTGTAAAACAAAATTGCATTTCTTTTTTCTTGCTTTGAACTACGTAATTTGATTAAACGTGACAATATTGCCATGATTTTAGGTGCCAAAGATGTTACAGAATATTGGGAGCTTTTAAGTGGATACAACGATGGTTACAGCAACGTTAAATATGAATGGAGCAGGATTGTTAATCTTCATAGGAAAATATTGAAGTTTGCAATAGCTAGCTTATCTCACAAATATAATATTACTATGAACGATACAATGCCGGCTCATTTACTTGGTAAACTATAACGCTATCGTTTACATCAATATATTTATATAGTTTTAGATAAATTGTAACTGAAGAACTACAATATTTTTGTAAAAGGATCCCTGCAAGGAAGTGACTGGACCCCCATATCGGTTGATATAACACCTTACCCAAATTTGATGTACAATATAAAAAAGAATCTTTGGAAGAGGGTAAAGAATGATTTTTTTTTTCAGTGATTCAATGATACATCGAATGAATGAAGTTTCATTAAATTATATTTTAGAAACTTATTGGAAAATCACTATACAAAACCGCGTCTGGTATGAGCTCGCAAATACTGAGCCAGGTTCCACAGGCAGATTTTTGGGATAAAAGTCGTTTCAATCAACAGTGTCCGTCGAAATTGATTAATTTTTGTCAAAAAGCTGTTTTAGGGTATTTCTTGATTAAATATTTTGAATTATCTTTTAAGTAATTAACTCAATTTCCTGATCAATATATTTTTTTCGAATCTCCGTACAACAGGGTATCAACTTGCTTTGAGCCCACTATAAGCAACTTTCTCTCTGCTCATAAAAATGTAGGGAAGATTGTATTCAATCAATTATCCGTCGAGGACACTCCGGTACTTAATACGGCTAATCGCTACTCAGGTATATACATATAAAAGTATTAAAGAAGTACATGACGAGTTAAAAATGATAATATTTCTTTTATAGCTCTGGAAGAAGCCGTGTCGGAGCTATTTGGTATTTTAGCTGCAAGTCCTGCTTGGTTAAATCATACTCGTGTCATGGATAATTCTACTGATAATGACCAACACTTAATTGTGTCCCTAATGATCACCGCATTGAATACGTTACCAAGGATTGCTTATTACATGTCTGCAGACATGTGGAGAATAAATGCTATTGGAAAGGAAATGACAGACTCTGAAGGTTTGGTATCATCTTGGTGGAAACACAGGTAATGACTGCTTAAAATATCAAGATTAAATTTAAGATAATCTTTGATACATCTTCAAACCTTTTGTCTAACGATAATTTTTTTTTTTTTTTTATTTTTTTTTTATTCTAGAGAAGAGTACGAAGGACTCAACTCGAATGGGAATGAAATACCCACATTTTTAAATGACGACTATATTACTAGCAATAAGCCGTATCTTCCGTAAGTAGTAATTGAAATAAAATACTGAGATACACGTCCCAAAACACAGTATTAGTACGTATTCTATTTTTACAGGAAACTAACTGGTATAATGCTAGCGTTTCGATTATATGAATACCTAATGGATTCCACGGAAGTTAGATACGATTCGATCGTAGGAAAAGAAATAAATATCGCTTTCCTGTGAGTACTACCCGTAAGAAAAAATTGTATAAAAGAAATTAAAGATGTCATTGTTCCCTTCCTTTTTTTTTTCTTTACAGAAAAATGATTCAACAAGGAAGCGCGGATGATTGGATGAAAGTGATTAATAAATATTTAGAACTAGACGACATTTCATCAGATTCGCTGCTCTCATTTTTCTCGCCATTGGAAGACTTTATCGACGAGATAGACGAGGATTTCCAATACCAAGCAGTTACCGCCAAAGAGTCAGAGTTAGAGGAATTAAGAAAGAAGATCGTTGCGGAAATAAATGCTCCACCAACGACCACTACTACCGCCACGCCCAAAAGCGTGGCCACGAAAACGAAAAAGACGAACTCAACGTCTTTAAGCAAACAGAATAACGGAAGAAGCGATATAAATGCTGTAGCTAATTCCAACAAGAATTTAGAGTCTAAATCGTCTATACATATGTCAGAAGAGAAGCCAGAAAACCGCAATACATTAGACTCGGTGGCGACAACCGACGCTCCTTCTGATGAGTCACTACTTGATAGCCTAGACACAGAACCAGATAACAAACCAAAGATTAATACTAGTAAGGCAGTGTGGGCCGTAGGCGCAGTGTTGTTAGCAACGGTAGTTATTTGTATAATCGCGATCTTCGGTAGACAAAGATGTCGGAAAACACCAAAAAATAGACGATACGTTTAACAGTATCTCTCAGCATTAAAAAGAAGAATTCTATATAGTATATATATATTTATTCTTGCATTTAGTTTGTAACGTAATCTTTGCCCAAGTAAGTTATTGTCATGGAACGTTTCATGTATAGAGAGACATTTACTAATTCGCAATATCTAACATTGTACATTCCTCCACTGCTCGTTGCAAAAAAGAAAAAGAAAAAAAAAAGAAAAAAAAAGAAAATGGAAGCTATCACTGGTTTCTCGACACAGAGTTGAGCAGTACGAAAACGAGAAGATTTATTAGAAAGAGAATTAGAGCTTTGATGAAGAAAACAAAAGAAAAAAAAAGAAAATGGAAGCTATCACTGGTTTCTCGACACAGAGTTGAGCAGTACGAAAACGAGAAGATTTATTAGAAAGAGAATTAGAGCTTTGATGAAGAAAACAAAAGAAAAAAAAAGAAAATGGAAGCTATCACTGGTTTCTCGACACAGAGTTGAGCAGTACGAAAACGAGAAGATTTATTAGAAAGAGAATTAGAGCTTTGATGAAGAAAACAAAAGAAAAAAAAAGAAAATGGAAGCTATCACTGGTTTCTCGACACAGAGTTGAGCAGTACGAAAACGAGAAGATTTATTAGAAAGAGAATTAGAGCTTTGATGAAGAAAACAAAAGAAAAAAAAAGAAAAAAAAAGAAAATGGAAGCTATCACTGGTTTCTCGACACAGAGTTGAGCAGTACGAATACGAGAAGATTTATTAGAAAGAGAATTAGAGCTCTGATGAAGAAAACAAAAGAAAAAAAAAGTATTAATGCGCGAATACCAATATTCGCGGAAATCGGAACTAATTTAATTTTCGTTGCGGTGTGTAAGTACGCGCGCGTACAAATTGAATATTTTCTTTCGGCCGCAAATTTTAGTTGAAGTAGCAGACGAATGTCGTGACACGAATGTCAAGCACAATAGTTCCTCTCTGAGTATACCAAACTATAAAAAAAAAATGGGTTTTAAAAAAACGCACAAAACAAAGGTGCGACCAATGTTTTTTTTTTTTTCTGTAAAATTTACAGAACCTGGTACTTCAATAATCTCAATTCTTTAACTTATATACCATTAAACTCTTGGACTTAACTAAGGCTTGTACATAATCACTTATACAGTTATGAAACGAAACAGTAGATACACGAACGTGTAATTATCATAACGTAAATCGTATCACAAAATCAGTAGAACGTGTAACATATTTTTCTAACATAATATTACTATGCACAATACTTGCATACGTGTATGTCATTTATATACCATGTACTGTATTGAAGATTTATATTTTTTATAAAAGTATTTATTTTGTACCATACAAAATAAAATAATAAAGTATTGCTCTGGTACAAAGTTAAGCTGCATTTATTTCTCAACGATTAAAAAGGAATGTATGCGCATTTATCTGATTCTCACGTTGTTTGAGAACCACTGATCTCTGTGACGACTTACACATATGCATGGAAACACGCATACATCGGTAGCGCTTGCTTAACTGTACTGTACAACGCAAAAGAATCTGTATTTCATCAGTCCTCGACTTTTATTAGTTTAACTTAAGAAAATATACGTACAGAATGTATAAATTTTTTTAATTTTCTAAAAAAATAAAATTTGATTGTAACCATACGAAGAAAAGAAATGTACCAAGGTCAACGATGCTTCTTTGGTATCGTGTATGAAATTAGAATTCGATGTATGCGTGTTTTTCTTAACTAATGATTTTTTTACAATACTTTATTAACACGACTCACATATCTGCGTTGATTTTCCGGCAAAAAAAAAGATTCCAAAGAAGTGGAGGAGCCGTGACGATTTCTTGCCCAAGTTCAAAGATCGATTATCTTCTTTCGTTGCGATTCGTTTAAAGTATTTAGAAATTACTTCTACTCAACTTCGCTCAACAATCACTTAATTCAAGTAACTTAGCAAAAAATCGGACTTTAGCATGCAAATTTTTATTCGCACGTATCAACCGCAAATTTCAAATGCCAATTCTTCTCAAGCATCTGCGAGGCTGATTGGTCGATTTAAAAAATTCGGAACAGAAATACCGCGCATTGATTGGTTGACATATAAATGAACTCAGCGATGGAACAAGAATGATTACATAGTTAAAAAATATTTAAAAAGATATTATCGTAAACTTTCTAATAATCATATTATTAATCGAATAATAATAGAACTTTTTTTAAAACAAAAATATTACGTAATATCTCTTCTATTTTCTACTAATTATATAAATCTAGATAACGCTCGTCGATTCGATGGGCCGGATATAGCGCTATTTTCAAATTTCCTTCGTGAAACGTGTTACACTATAGCAACTACTGAACACAATCTCTATTTATATCGTTACGAGCGATACAGATATATCTGCTTCATTGTTAAACAAATCCTTTAAATATATTTTTCTAAAACTTTAATCGTACAAGCAGATACTAACGAACAAATGTTTTCAGTAAATCGTCCACGGCTATCGTCTGCATTTATGCCTGAAGCGTAAGACACAGGTCATGCGAAGAAGTAAGAACCTTTCCGGACACGGATATCAAAGCGCAGAAAATCAATATAAGGCGAAGTCTGTTCGGAATCGTGGTACAATCGTATATCCTCGTTCAAGAAAGAATACAAATGTTACAGATCAGTAATATTCACCATTATTTGTTAACCGTTACTCATACACCGATAACCCTACCGTACACGTTAGTCTGATTACAAAACTGTATAAGAAAAATATTTAGGGAAGCAGAAAGAAAGAAGAAAAGAAAAAAATGCCAGATTAGTCATTCGATCATCGGCGCCCGGAGAGGGTGCTTAGGACATGCGCAGCATAACCTCAAAACAATAAGGGATGACCATACCACCGGCAGTTCATTATCGTTGCGCCCTTCGAATGGGTACGAACGATAGTGCTTGGGATGTCAGTGGTAAAAATTGTACGCACGCGAATAGAAGTTAAGCACGAAACAGAATCATCCCCTTTTATTGTAAACGGACAGCCGTATTCGGGAGCATGCGCGCTCGAGGCTAGACAGGGGTTGTTGCAGTCAGGGAGGGGCTCTACTTCGGCAGAGTGACTCAGAATATGCATTCCAGAAAGCAGATCTTGGTGATTTTTAAGAAGTGACATGATTATACGACCATCTTATAATCGTAAAGTGTTATACTATTGGAATTGTACGCGATGTCATAATTCGTGGCAGTGTTGAGTGTTACGTGGATCGACTGTCAGCTGTCCCTTCACCATGAACGTGAGTACTTCGGCCGCCTCTAATATCGACTCGTTTTCTAGCACCCAAGAATGTGGGCGTTCCTCTATTCCCTGTGTATATTAACATAATCAGAAGTAGGAATGCTGTTTCGTTATCTCGTGGAAAAAAACAGGATCAAGAGGAATTTTTTAATTTCTTTTCTTTTTTTCTCTTTTTTTATTCGTCTTATTATTTAACGCATTTCTATGGCATAGGTGAACCTAATAGACGTCATTGACCTCTGTTGTACGTAAAATCGATGCGAAGGTTACGTCTAATCGAGCTTTCTGTTTTATACTATATTTTGTGCGAATATAGTGATCAATACGTTGCATCCGAAACACATCGTGGCTAACTTAATTGGCGTTCTAAAAATTTGTTTTTCATTTTTATTCAATTCTTTCGATGTTTTATATTGTTCTTTTTTATGACGAGAGTGATTTCGTACGACGAATAAATCACTGGCATAGTTGCTTTTATCAGTTGTTTTTATCATTCGTACGACTTTGCGTCACGAAATTAGAAATAGATGATAACGATCAATTTACAAAACTCAACCAGCGAAAGATAATTGTACCGAGAGTGAATCATCCTGCTCTTATTTAGGCACGAACTCTTATTAGGATCCAGTGACCTTGTTCCACAGAGCACTCGGCCTTTTTTTATTTGCCTGCGCCGGAAAAATAGCTTAAGAATCGCTTTCAGTCGCCTGTATATCGTCGTTCTTCAGGCTAATTACAATCTGACGCCTTTATTCACGTGTTGAGATTTATATGGGTATACCGTGTATACCCGCAGAAAAAAAAAAAAAAAAGAAAGAATGGAACAAAGCCATGTGGGCTGTGGAAAGAAAAACGTGTTTCGGAATTGCAAAAGGAGAGCCCACATATCTGACGATTTTATCGCGGATGTTTCTTGTCTAATAAATCTTTGATTTAAGTACCATACAATAGATATGACACCTTATGGTCGAGTCACATTTTTTTCTTTTACGTCTAAACGATTATAAATTATGCGAAACTAGTAAATGNTTTGATTTAAGTACCATACAATAGATATGACACCTTATGGTCGAGTCATATTTTTTTCTTTTACGTCTAAACGATTATAAATTATGCGAAACTAGTAAATATAACAGGATTAAATTGGATTGAGAAAAAAAACTTGTAAAAGACGATTAAAATTTCACAAATCTTGGATGACGCAATTCTTATCTCACCAGGATAAGTTGATAACACTACCGTGATATACAAATTTGGAACAATTAAGTTGAATCTCTTTGTAATCGGTGTGAAACAGAGGAACGAGAAGAATTCTCATCTTAACGATATTTATCTTAGCTCTCGAGTTAAGAAGAGGGAATGCACCACAATCTCTCAAAGGTACTGCTTCGCTGCACTTGTGAAGGTTCAAAAATAACGTGGTATTTTATAACCTGCTACATACGAAACAGCCTAAGAATGCAAAATCGTTGTCGCAACCCTTCGATCCAAACCGAGTAACGCGACAAAAAAAAAAAAAAAAAAAGAACCAACATAAAGAAAATTCCAAAAAATTAAAATATTGACTCTGATTAATCCAATAGTTAACNCTTTTTTTTTTTTTTTTTTTTTTTTTTTTTTTTTAGTAACACAAATATTGACAAAACTCCGACAAACAGGATTAATAATGTGACCATATTTTTCAGGCCTTGGCGACAGGTATTGTCTGCGGCAACGGGGAACGCGTTGGTGAGTTCAGTTTGCGCATATATTTTCGTAATTTATACTTCTCTCGACCCACTTCAAATGTAGATCAATCTCTGAAAGTTAAAGCTGGTTACATTGTATCTAACACATTTTGTTGCAGTACTTGATACCTGTTAGTTAACGTCTGGTTGCCTTTTCTAATACTCCGTACTCCATTTTAAGTGCACTCATGCATCTTATTGAACATGTTCGTTGCGCATACGCATTATATGAGAAGTTAGGGGTAGCAGAGTGTGAACATTTCTTTCTTGTTGATACATAAAAGGCGATGGTTTTTATTTTTCAATGACTTATTGTCATTTATATTGTTCTTACAAGTTCCCAGAAGCGGCTGCACCGTGGTTCCCCGGAACATCCTTTTGTCCGTGGTCATTTACAGTGTTTCGTACAAAGAAAAGCTTGTAATCCTATTGGACCAAACGCGATTATTTCGCGTCCTGTTTCTTTCCGTCCGTTCCTCCAGTTTCTCTTAACTCGATCAATTTTCTATTGATTTTCCATTGTATTTCGAGAACTGATACTTAATTGAATTACGTTGCCTCTGGAGTATGTGGTGACAACTATTATTNAAAGAACCAACATAAAGAAAATTCCAAAAAATTAAAATATTGACTCTGCTTAATCCAATAGTTAACGCTTGGCTATATTTTAAAATACTAAGGGTAGTATTGAGCTTTGGAAAAACCCAGTGAACCCTAAATGTCATTATACAATGTTCCAATGTGGAAAAGTTTCTAACACGGTAACACGATGCGATAAAAAAAAAAA
>SMSQ01018951.1:13796-25685 GCA_019453375.1 Ctenoplectra terminalis | reverse complement strand
AAAAAAAAAAATAAATCTTTTTAGTAGTGTTATTTAGAGTCCATAATTGCTACAAAATCGTTTCGTTCGACAACACTAAACAAAAGAAAAATAAATCTTTTTAGTAGTGTTATTTAGAGTCCATAATTCCTACAAAATAGTTTCGTTCGACAATACTAAACAAAAAAAAAATAAATCTTTTTAGTAGCGTTATTTAGAAGTCAGTGATAGCAGTCCAGTACACTTCCAGTATTTGAGCTCTTAAAGACTCGTGCAGTTGTACGTACACCTTCCCCGCGTAGACGTCGCTTTTTCCTGTCAATAAAACCGGAAACGTGGGTTCAACCACGATATGTATGTTCATTGTTCGCGGTATAAACGCTGAAGCGAAGTGGTGTGCGATAAACAAAGGCATCTTTGAAAGGTGTCATCGGCTCGAGTGCAGACGAGTAATCGACACTGTTTTACGCGTGTTCCATTCGTCAAAGTGCAAACATCTTTCGCGTAGAAGAGCGTCGGGAGACTGTCGAGTGCCGCGGGAACTGTTCCTATTCGTCATGTAACTTTGAAGTGATAAAATGTGCACTGTGTACGGTAAAATGATGAAAAGTGAACGTTAAGAAAAAAAAAAAGAAAATGATGGACAAGCGAGGTACAATATCGCGTTTGGACGACTGGTAAACTTTTGTACTATCCGTTTCCTCGTTATCGTACTGTGTGACAATTTCAGTTTCTTCCGAGAATCTTGGTCGAACCTTTTCGACTGGTTATCCGGCGAGAAATCGTTACTATGTTGTAAGGTGATAGAATAATAAAATTGCTGAACATTGACAAATGATGATAGTGCTTTTGTTGTGCGTCATCATGAAAATAGCAGAGTTCTCTGTGGATCGTATGAGCCCACCATTCCAAGCGCCTGCACGACCGCCACATTATTACGGCAAACGGAAGAGGCAGGAACGACAATATTACCGGCGACCCAATGAGAAGTGCAATTGCTTTCTGTATAATCGTAAGGAGTTAAAACGTTGAATACGGTTTACGTATATCTTTAATTCGTATTTAAATACTTATGATCAAATCAATTATTGACGACGACAATTATTCTTAACCCTCTATGGGACCTTCTTGTTTTTTTTTTCTTTCTTCGCATAAAATTGATACACAGATTTGATATTATTCTTTCTTCTGTTACATGATAATCTTGCGATCACTTCTAACCGGATTAATTGTTATTATAGAAGAGCCGTGCATATTATTTCGTTCAAGGCTGCGCGTGTTAACAATCGCTAATAAACGTAACATCGAGGAGGATGCTGTAATAACATCAATTTAGATCTCTCGAGAGACATTACAATTTCGCGAGAGGTATTTCGAACAAGTTCCAATCGTTCAGTGGAACTGAAAAATGTTTCCTAATTTAAAAGACTCTCCCACGGATATGTGTGTGAGAAATAGCGCTGTACTCTACTATTTCGGGTAGCCACACTCCGTGTGGGAGTGTTCTACATGCGTGCACTCGAGAAGAAATAATTCTGTGACATCTGCTGAAACGTTTAAGCACACGGAAACACGATCGTGTGGTGATTCATGATATATTTTCGTTGATATCTTGCGATTGATTTAAGGTCGTTTAAAAACGATCTAAAAAGGAAATTAAAATTTAATCGTTTCTTAACGCTACATTTACGGAACCCATCGGTTTCACGGATTTCAAATTTCCCGCTTAAAGTCCATTAAGTATATACATTAATTATAGTAAGTATACGTTCAAAAATGAAATTTATACACGGAAGATATGCTAAATAAACATCTAATAACAACAATCTGTTAATTTAAAATAAAATTGATTAATATTATTGCTTTAAAAACTGTGTTTCAATGTAACCTTCAAAATGATCCAATCGAGGCCCGTAAATCTAGTCTTAAAAAACAAACTAGAGGATAATAATATCGATTTTAGACTTTAAATGACACTGTTAATAGTATGCTAAACACTAAATTAATTAAACAGTTGATATTAAAATTTAATTAAATACTATGCGATACGATAGAATTTTTTCCGATAAAAATACTCGTGTTAAAAAGTACGAAATTCCGATACAAGCCAAGCGAAACAACGGTGTCTTTGGCAGATGTATCGCGGGATTATGTTTCACCGGATCACGCGTTAAAATTTTCGTCGAGTCGCGAATTTTGGCTCTTGAATTTCTTCTGCCGCTTCCCTCGCTTCTTCCGCGGCTCGCTAAAATTATCCTGTGCCCTCGACACTGGCGAACGAAACACCGTGAATTATTTTTCCTCGGACTGGTAAAACCGCAGCTGGCATTAATATCGAGACCGTCAAACTTGTGGAACGACTTCCGTCAAGTCGAGCTTTGTAATGCTAATCGCGTTTAACTTTCCTGGACTTAAACGATGTTCGGGCAGTATCTTGAAATAAAATTGGTCAATGTCTCAAATGCACACGAAGAATATGAGATACCTAACGATGCCAAGTCCTTGTAAATTATCTGTAAACAAAGAAAATGTAGTGGTTGCACGTTTGAAATAATATATATATATATTTTAAAATGTTAGTACAAAGATTTTGCAACCACACTCGACACTAACACTAAAACTACCGATGATTAAGGTTTACCTATTTGTGCCAAAGAAATCACAATAGATATCTGTAAAAATGCACAATTCAAGAGAAACAGATCTTTGATCATATATTTTAGAGAAAGTCGTGAAAGATATTAAAAAATGTATTATGAACGGTTAATAAAATTTTAATGACCGCTTTGGTTAAAGTACACCTATTTGTACCTCGAGAAATAAAAAAGATTGGTCTAAAAAATACAGAAAGTAAGGAAAACAAATGTTTATATTTTTTTAAAGAAAATCATAAAATTCTTCAAACTACATCGTTGTAAATTTATAAAATTTCTAAAATCTATAAAATCTATAAAATCTATCAAATTTATAAAATCTATCAAATCTATAAAATCTATAAAATCTATAAAATCTATCAAATTTATAAAATCTATAAAATCTATCAAATTTATAAAATATATAAAATCTATAAAATATATAAAATCTATAAAATTTATAAAATCTATAAAATCTATAAAATCTATAAAATCTATAAAATTTCTATAAGAAATTATAAGCCGGTCATTTTAACCGGTTTTGGTAGTTTTAGTTTGAAACCAAAGTGTTTCCACAAGCAAGAAAAGAAATCTAGCATGTCGTATCGTAACCTTAATTCAACCGTGTTGTATCCGATTTCCTTTTGCCCACCCTTTACGCTGGATCGGTAATGCTCATGCGCCGCATGAGCAATCGTACACTCCATAGGCGCAGTTAAAATGAATTCCTAACTATGAGTGACGGGCGGGCTTGTCGCCATATGGTCGTGAGCATGAGTGTTTTCGGATAACATTTATTGAATGTAAATATTTTCCGTAGAACAAAAAACCTGAGCGACCGTGGCGATGCGATGGAAAAGAATTATCCGAGGTACGATTTTCAATCGTATTCAAACCAACTTTCATTTTTTTCTTTTTTCTTTATTTCTTATTATAATGCATTTTATTCTTCGCAACACAGCTATCCAAGGATCGTCGAAAGTGTGCACGACGGGTTCATTGAGTCATCTACATGTGTCGTCAATTATGAATGAACTATGAACCACGCTACTGTGTGTCTCCAGTTTACGATGTTCATAACTTCTTCTATCACCGCGTCGCCCATCTATCTTCGAAATCAAATTTAGGAACAAATCTAATATACGCAAAAAAAAAAAGAAAGCAGTCGCATAAATTTCGTTAGACACCATATATTTATTGGATGACGTTGAACATTTTTATTATATACATATTTATTATATCAATTCTCTGGCTATGCGCCAATTTTTGTTGTTATATTGACGACTATTTGATACGCGTTCGTATCGTTTTCAAATTATGCGTAATTAAGGATCTCTTTAAATTGGTATCGATTCGTCAATTTTATTTATTCGTACAATTTTTGAACAAATTGTGTTTCCAATCGTTTCCTTATCACACATATGTTTTTCACAGCATCATCGATCGATCAAACTAAAATTAATACGTTCCGATCGATTAATTATTTATTACGTGACAACTAACCTTAAAACACGCCCTCTTAAGTATCCCGATGACGCGCAGCCTTGATCATCCCCGATACGGAACACGGGCGCACTTGCTCAAATGCTGTGCTATGCGTCCGCCATAACCTAAGCCTGACGTCACTAGGTGACACTTCTTTATCGTGAACATTCCACGGTGCGAGAAGCGGAGGAAATTCCTATCATGTTTATCAGTGCATTGTTGGTGGGTTTGTCGAAACAGTCTCGGTGACTCGTCTTCTGTAGCGCTCGAAAAAAAAATATGATTCGATATCACCACCGCAGTACCGCTGCTAGGTCCGCGTTGCATCGATAGAGGATGGTTATTATGTACCAATATTTTCTCTCTGTAACGATGTGACAATATCCAGGCGCGATATTCAGTTCTCCGTACTGTTCCACGTAATTGAAGTAACGCGCAAAATACGACGGAGCGAAGGCGGTGGTACGCGGTGATTTATCATGAGCTCTAATCGGAGCGTAGAGGATGTAAATACATCAATCGAGTCAATGTAATCGTGTCGTGTAATTTTTAATTCTGCAAATCGTTGCATTATGCGTTGTTTGTGATGCTTATATTTGGAAAAACGAGAAACATGTTTAACAAACCGCAGAAACACTTTATCTACGCAAGATATGGTTTGTGATTCATGGTCTCTTTTTAATTGTATGTAATTTGGTGACTGGTTGTTAACGTTGCGCAACGTGTATCTTAGGTGCAGGCAAGGGGGCTGCAGTGATGGAAGATCCACAAACACCTGGATCCGATTGCAACTCCAATCCTGCGACAGATTCTATCCAACACGACTTGATTAGTTCTGAGTTTGTTCAGGATAATGTGGAGTATCAATGGTTCATTGATTATAGGTAAGGTTTTAAGGAATTATAATGTACTTATATTTTGTTTCTTGCAAATTATTTACTCATAAATAAAATATTAGCTACAGAGATGGAGGACTTCATGTTCATCCAAGCGTGTTGTCCTCGCTCTCTGCTTCATATTCTCGAGAAGATTTGGGCTATTATGATGATCTTGCCCGTAACCTGGATGCTAATCTGGCAGAAATTGATATGGAGAGTTTTCGTACAGCAGACATTCATACTCTGCTTACAGCATTGCCTGTTATGTGCACAGAACCAGTTCAGCATTCAGAGGTAAATACGGTTAATTATTATGCGCGTTGTTTATTTGATAATTTCTTATTTATGTTGTAAATTAAGTTATATAATCTAATTATTGAAAATAATTACTTTCACTGTGGATAGTTTGCAAGCAAATATATTTTTTCAATATTTTGGATTACAAGAACTGATACCTCAACGTTAATAACATTGATAAATTGAGATTTTGTTAGGAAATATCTGTTTGTAAATATTGTTTAATGTGTAAATAATCATTGATTATGGTTCCTGGTTATAACAGTTTAAGATACTTCCTGTTTCTTCGTTGCTCTTGTAAATAAAATTCTTAAAGCATTCTGTATCTCATTATTATGGCAGTTTAACTATCAAAGGGAACGATATGCCAGTATATCTGGATCTGTTATGGAAAAACTTGACATCGGTTCATCTATCAGCCCTCATACTAGCAGCCAGGTATGATAATGGCTGAAAATGTTAGATTTCTTTTCCTGATGTGCAAGTTTGATATAAAAACATTGACATTGATACGAGTTTTGCTTAACGTGAAAATAAAACTCAATTTGCTTGCAATTCCTCTGCATGATTAATAAGAGAAACAAATTTAAGCTGATTTGATTATGTAACAGTCACGAGAAACATTAAAATTAATTAAACGAATTATCATTTAACCAGTGCATGGAAGTGAGCTGTACTAGTGTTGCGAAATGCATGGGATATTGTTTAGGCGTACATGTGTAGAATGTGTATTAAAAACGTATCTTGTATTAAAGGGAGAAGATTCGGCCTGTTCGACGACGGATACAATTTCTATATGCAAGTCGTCGTTACTCTTCTCGCCTCTGAAAGAGACACCCGTACTACCACCGGGGGGTAGTTACAGCGTCGACTCTCTGGACTGCGAGGATATGTTGCTGACATGCCAAACGAATAATAAAGACAACTATACCATTGCATTTGAGGGTAGTATTACAATGTATTCAGATGGCTCTCAAGATTTCGAGAATCAAGGTATAAAAGAAAAATCATTTTCGGTGTATAACGCATAAATATAATTTTGTTATTCTTGTCTTTTTCCGTAGAAAAGCAAAAAACTTACGAAGCGACAGAGCCATACTATAATAGAAACGCGGACCTGAAAAATGTCTTGGATTTATCAATGGCATGCTCTGATTCTAAAATATATACTACATGGAGCAATTTGAAACATTCTTCTATGAATAAAATTATAACTCGTCATCCGTCAGGCAATAACAATACAATACCAGAATTTTCACACAGCGTGGAAAATATTATATCCGTAGCAAATAAGAGAAGCCAAAGTTTGCCAGATCTTACTCAGGCTAGACAATTACAACATCTCAATATGCCTCTCAATTTTTCTGTATGTTTTTCAGATATCTTTTTGTGCTGTTTTTAAGTAAAAGTTTTAAGGAAATTTGTTTATAAAGTAATATTGTAACAGGTGGATTCTGCAGAATCAAACAATCATGGACAACAGTTGCATAGCTCGGGATCTGTAATGAGTAGATCTATAAACGAAGAAAGTTCCGACAACGGGGAGCACAATTCAACGGGAAAGAAATTGCAAAATTTAAGTCTTGTTAAGTTATTTATGAAACAAAAAAGTATGAGTGCTGAAGGAATGAGTCTTACATTGGATCAGTCGGACTCGGCAAGTGATAATGGATGGCCTACAAACAATAGTGCTAGTGACAGTGGTACTAATACAAATACGCAGATTCAACGGAAAAATATAAATGATACCTCTAAACGTCAAATTCCGGATGGCGATTTTTCTATTAACTGGGTTAAAAGTGATATTCATAATAATCAAGAAACCGAGAATCAGAAAGACAGTTTTAGCGACATTCCAAAACACACGTCAACGCTGAGCGAACAGAAGGATGAAATGATGTCGTCCGCGTCTGTGGAAGAATTATCAGAGAATATGTCTAAATCGGATTTAACGCACGACAACTATATCGACCAAAATGATTTTGACGTCATTCCTAACGCTTTCGAACATCAGCGAAAAACCGCGTGGATCAAGTCTTGCGAAAAGAAACATCCAATTTGTAAGACAACGGGTATTCAAGCAATAGCTGAAACGGGAGATAATTCGGCCCAAACTTCATTAGTATTTACGGCGCCTGTAAAGGAGAAAGAAAACTTGTCTTTGAGAGAAACGATCGTTAATAAAAAGCCAGTTTATGTCGTGTATCCGAATTACGCTTTACCAGACTTGTCGTTTCTCAATATCAAAGACACAAAGTTGGATAATGTAGCCTTAAAACCGCAGTGCTTCGGAAAAAATAGAGTTAACTGGAAACACACTGGCAGATGTGGTAGACCATTTTCGTGTAATGATATAGAAGTATTGCGTCAACGTGGATTTTCACACGTTAAGGATTGGGAGTCACTGACATTCCTATTGCCTACTGAGTACAAGAAAATTTTACACGATGTACCAGAGGTATCGAGGCATATCAATATTAACGAAGAAACGAAGAAGCCTCTCTTTTGTTTATCCCCTCCAATGCGTCATAAAACTCGCCCGATGAGTGAAATCATACCAAATAATTCATCCTCTACTAGTAGTACAGCGACACAACCGTCCTCTGGATATCGAGGATCTTCTACGATATTAACCGACTCTTCAACAAATCAGCAAATTTTAAATAACGCAACCAATCCATTGTATCTTTACCGTTATGATAGTATTAGTTCCGAGGCCAGTTTAGTAAGTAATGATAAAAAACTCCATAGGCAAGTTAGTAAAACAAAAACAACCTGCCCGTCTCTCCCGAAAAGATCGATCTCGTTGCCACACGGAGATCGCGAGTCTGAATTTTCTAATGGAAAAGTGCCACCAAGACCACCTTTACCCAGAAGTATTTTAAGAAAAAGCAAGGTTCCTGCGAGCAAGAGGTATAGCATGTTCGAAATGGGAGATGTAGAAGAAATAGAGGATCAATCTCCCGAGACGAATAAAAGAATGTCTTTGCAAGAGCCATATTATATGAATAATGATTTACACTTAGCGTGCCGTGGAAAAATCGTTGATTCGGAAAAAGATGTCGATGAGATGGAAGAAAGATACAACGCAGAGAGAGTGAATGAAATAGCTAGCACTGGAGATATAGAGACTGAAGATTTGGAGAACAGCGAGGACAACGTAAGACAATTGGAAGAATTTTTAAAACGTAGTGGTTTCTCGTCGCAAAGTAGTGACGGAGATACGGAAGATCCCGATGTTAAATTAAGATCATATGTAAGAAAGTTTTTAGCTCTCAGGATGAATAAAGATGTTACCAAAGCTACCGAGATGATAGAATCACAGAAAAAGACTGTCAGTTTTGCCGTAAACCAAAGGAAAAAATATTTAGACAATAAGGTAATTTTACACAAATTTAATATTATTATTTGTGGCAAATCTTATGCGCGTTGAACTTTTCCAAAACACATTTGTTTCAGATTAATAACATAAATACCGTTACAAGTGAACAAATTAAAGATCCTGCATTCGTAGAGGAAAGAGGAGCAACGAGTCCCGATACTAAATTGGATTTAGATGAGAAGAGAAGTAAATATATAATGATATAATTTTTTTTATAATTCTTAAACACCTCAATGAGTTATTAACATGTACATGAATTTTCAGAAATGATATTATCTGCAAATAAAGCAGTAGATTTATTATTGAAATATTGGAATACCGAATCAACCCATAGTAGACAAAATTACAATGATAAAAGTGAATGTGCTCAAATCTGTGTTAGTAATTTGTGTCCAGCTTTGTATGCTATCATGTCAGATGGGTTGAAACCACATTTAAATTCTACATTTGGACCAATAACGAACAGCGTTTGGCAAGTGGTTGAAGCATCTTCTCAACAAGGTCCAGTTACTAAAACATTAAATGAATTAGTGCAAAAAATTAACGGTGAAGATGTTATTACCGAGGGAATGCTAAAGTTTCATGCATTTGTATTTGGTTTATTAAAGTAAGTTAATACTCTGGTAAAAATTATCGCGTTACTTCTTACATAAGTATGATTTAACTATAATCAAATTAAATATTTTTCAGCTTAAGAGCTTTGGATGCATGGTTTGCATATTTATGTACGAGAGAGTCGATTCTAAGGAAGCATTATAATAGCAACAGTTTATTCGTCGCAGCTTTAGCCAATGCAAATGCGCGAGAAGTTGTCGATGCTCTTTTACACATTCTAAATCCTCTTGCATTTTGCCCATTTCAGCTTGATCTTCTATATCAGTATCGTCAACTTCATAATAGCTTTGGAAATTTAAATAATCATACTATAAATGTAAGTATTATTTAATGACTTTCAACGATTTTATACTTTTTTGTGAAACCTTTTATCGTCCAGATTAATATTATAATTATAACGTAATATTTCATAGGCTGTAAACTTTAGAAATGTCGATCTTAGCGCGAAGGAACATCATTTTGATAAAACAGATACGTGTGCAATGGTTTCTAGTCCTAGAAAAGTTCGTCCTCGATCGTGCGTCGCTTATAGTAACTACGACGATAAACCTGGCGGTATACATAAGTCAGATATGGAAACTGTAAAGAAACGCTTAAGCAATCCTATAGGATCGAAAGTATTTCGCGCGCTTGATAAATTGGCTTCCGAAGATTCTGAAGATTATACTGATAGTTTAGAACATTCACCGTTGAATAGAGCATCTAATAAGCAATCTTTACCAAGGAAGTCTCGCAGTCCGGAAAATAAAATGGAGGATGAAGATAATATGTGCGGAGAGGAGAAATTTAGAAAACTTCAAGAAAAATGGGAATTAATGGTTGGAAAGGAAGACGCGAAGATACAACCAACAATGTCATCACCCTTATCACCTACGCGAACACCCACCGGTGTAGGAAAGTCTAAAATACCTAGACTTCTTACTTCGCCAGTAAAACAGTCGAACGCGATATCGGGAGCTACTAAGAACACGAAATCCCCTGTCTCAGGAATTCCATCCTTGAAGAAACCTAGCATGCTTTCAGCGACAAAAACTACGCCAAAAAAACCTGTAGAAGTAAGAAGCAAAGATGTAACGAAGCGTACCAGCAGAGTGGATCAAGAAGTCATAGGGACAACAAGAACTCATTTAACGCGACCTAGTTCTCTTCCTTACAAGTGTTATGGTGTAATGTCTAAAGACAAAAATTTAATATCTCCCCAAAGACGAGCTGCTTCTACATCGTTGCCACGACCAACTACTACTGCTAGTACTGTAAGAAATCCTACAAAAAAGCCACTCAAGTAAGTACAGAGAAATTAAATACTTTTGAATGCATAATTAAGTGCGTTAATTTAAAGTTTAATTTGATCGTTAGTAGAAATTTTTCCGTATTTCTATCGTTTTGCATTTATTAATTTTATTTATAATCTTTATTGCATCATACGCGACTCTTTTGTTTATAGCTTTAGGACTTAATCTTTGGTTGTTTTTTTCTGTTCCATTTTTTTATAGATTAGTAAAATAACAAATCGTGCATCTCGGTTCCAGAGAAGTTCGCACGCTTACGCATAGAATTCCATCCGATAACGGGCATCTTGCATTTGGAGAAGGTGAGAAGTTGAAAGTAATTCTAGAGGTAGATAGTAAGTGGTTGTTATGTGCGAGAGGTGATCGGAAAGGTCTGGTTCCGCGGATGTGTGTGCATAACATTCAGACTTAGCCCCACACTAAATGTCAGTAAATAGGGAGATTATTTAAGTGAAACAAAGTTCTAAGACTTCAACGCTATGAAGATATTCAATGAGACGAAGAAGAATGTGTACAGTGTATTAAAGGAGAGGCATAGAAATGTTTTTAAAACATGGTATAGTAATTGTTATTCATAATTGTTTGAAGCTTCATTTATATCAGATTGCGATAGTATTATCAATCGTATTGTCATTGACGAGAAAATAGGTATCACTAGTCATAGGCTTTCAAACCAGATTATATTTAATTAATTGAACATACACCTATTTATAACCAGAATGTACATATATACAGTAAAATATGATAATAATGATGATAAAGACGATAACGACATGTAATAACTTATATTATGAATGTAACTGTGATCATAGTGTATAGGTAAGTTTATTAATGCGACTGTGCGATAACGTTGAATTTTATTTTTAACGTTTTAACTTATATTTTATTCTTATCTATTCCGTACATCGCACGATTAACAAGTATCTCGTTTAGTTTTATCCGATGTATAAATTATTATATCGCGCGCTTATGGTTCGCAACAATCACATTTTTTTACTTGCTTCATGTATTCTTTAATATGCCGAGGCATACAAATGTAATCAAATAAAATCTAAAATTGTAATTGTATCCCTGTATATTTCCTCGTACAACAATATATTCCCTGTAAGGCATCTTATGTATTTAGAATATGAAGGTAATGTAAATAAACGAATAAATATAAATAATAAATATGAAGTATACAAATTAGAAAAACACAATGCTCTACATCGTCTTGAAAATATTGAACTTTTAAAATCTCAGATAATCATTCTCGATTACATTACGTAGAATAAACAAATTTAATACAGTTAAACATATGTAAAAAAACAAAAAAAAAAAAAAAAAAAAAA
>SMSQ01018950.1:0-12703 GCA_019453375.1 Ctenoplectra terminalis | reverse complement strand
TCTCTCTCTCTCTTTTGCTCTCTCTCCCTTTCTCGCTTTTTCTGATGTTTTTTTCTTCCTTATGTAAAGACGACGGCATCGCGTTGTCAGATATTAGCGTAATTATGTGTTTCGAGGTGGTTAGATGCAGATGAAACGGCGCGAACGTGAAGCGTGCTTTGTTTTCAGTAGGAAGAACGGTAAAAAGAGTCGTAATAACGGTATCTTTAGACAGATGCAGGAAAATGAAGATAAAAGTTGACGATGTACGTATGAAACAGTGTTTTTGATTCTTGGAAGATTGATTTTTAGAAATGTAACCTTGAATGTGCATAATTTTTTAATTCAGAATATTTTATTTACGGTATTTTTGTTTCTTGTTTTAACTATGTTTTATAGTTAGTATATCTAGCCAAGTAATTGCTATTAAAATGTGTTAAATGTATACGATTTCACGTCGAAGCAATTTTTAATTACGAATACACAACTAATCAAAGAGGTTCTTTATAATGTTATATTCTATTTGATCAATCCGACAAGATTGATGTTGCAAAATTTTTGCAAATCAGGTTGCGCTCAATAGAAATCTTATTTCCGTGCCGCTTCACAACTGAACAAAGCGAAACTGCTCAGCTGGATTGAAAGCAAACGCGATAACTGATTCTCCTTTACAATAAAAAGGGCTAGAAAAGGAAGATCGATTACACTCAATAAGGAGAACCCGAGAATACGTACGAATCAATCACTGAGCTAGTTGCCGGATTACGCTTCACAATGGTCCTCTATCACCTGTATCGATCAGGAAGGAACGGCTGTACGACAAAATTCCCAGCACGGCCAATTCGAGTAACCAATTTCAGATAACTAAGATTAGGCGTTAATATGTTACATCAAATTTTTTCGATAAAGTAATCATGGTCGCGAGATGTTTTCATGGACAGAAAATAATCAGAAAAATCGTTAAGAGGACAGAAAGATAAAAATGTAGGTCAAGCGAAGGATTAAAGCGAAAAATATTATTATTTATTAAAAAATTGATATTCTGATGATTCCGATAAAAGTTAGTACACGTTATGCATTGATAGTTCTAGTGCTAAATAAAAAAAAAAACCTTTATAGATACTTTATTCTTGCACACTGCAATAATTGCGATAGTAACTCGGTTAATATGCTTACGGTGCAGAATCAAACCTAATCTTATATCCAAGATCTCCTAAGACGGTCACGTTCGATGTTATCTGTGTGACTATGATCGATACTAGAACTTCGTAGTTATATACGTATCCTATTTTAGAGATGAGAATTTTCACAGTTACTAAAAATGGAAAATTGAAAATAGTGCTTCTGAATATTCTCTGTTAATTTTATATAAATCCTTCCATGATTATTTTTATTTCCATCGGAATTGAAAAAAGGGATCGCAGAAACATCCACAGAAGAGGGAAACTTAAAGTAAAGTGAAAGTCACATATGTTCCCTGGAAACATTTCTTCTGATTCACTGCTAAGCCTCGAAATTATTTTCCGATTCACTTTAAAGCTTTTAACTTAAAATTTTTTGTCACTTCAAAATGAAAATTATTCGAAAAAGTATGACTCTGTCGACCACTTTCCATGTTTTCCTCAATCACGTTCTCCGAAATAAAATACATAATAAACACTGATGCAAGAATTATCACAAAATACGAACTCGCTAAATAAATAATAAATCGATCGATAATAAATAAAAAATAAATCAGTACTAGTAATCTTCATCATAAATGTTTATTTTTTAATTACCAATATTTAAAACTACTATTAATAATTATTTCACTTCTAAATACCAAATTAATCAAGATAAGTAGTACAAAGTGAAAAGGATAATGATACCCGTGAATAAATTAGCGGCCTTTCGACAACCTCGATATCGAGCCGCAATCACAAGCTTATTTCGTTAATTTCCCTCCGCAGTTTCCTATCTTCGCACCTTTCCTTTTTCTCTCCAACCGTTCTTGTGCTGAATTCAATGGGCGAAAAG
This sequence comes from Ctenoplectra terminalis, assembly GCA_019453375.1. NCBI lineage: Eukaryota > Metazoa > Arthropoda > Insecta > Hymenoptera > Apidae > Ctenoplectra > Ctenoplectra terminalis. The sequence goes on along the minus strand of SMSQ01018950.1, from coordinate 10,708 downwards.
AGAGTAGCATCTCATTAAGCTGTTTTGTGGGCTCTCTCAATGCAGCACCGCACCTTTCTTTCATTGACCCATTAAAAGCCAAGAGAGACAATGACTCGAAAATAAGACGAGACGAATTATTGTGATAAGGTGTGACGAGCATACGAGTAAAGAGGTCGAACAAAGCTGCCGGCTAAACGATTTAGATAACGCTTCCGAAATATCGAGAACGCAATAATGCCAGTGTTCGTTTTTCACTGTCTGAAGACGACGATATGTCATGATCGTACGAAGTATCGCAAGATATCTCGTGACGTCTTCGAATAAAGAAAAGAAAGAAGTAACCGAGGGAAGTTGCGTGATCTAACTTCAAATTGCAGAAAGTCTTCGAATAGGTGTTCTTAACAGCATTCTGTTGTTATTTTCTGTGATAAATTTAATGATATAAAATCAATATCTTGTTTGACATCTACAGGAATAAATATTAAAAAAATTACATATGACCATTTATTCATACTGTTCTATAACGTTAACATTTTTTTTTATTCTCTGTTACAAATTCGCGTGCATTATATCCTATCGTGATACTACAATAAGTGTTACAGTATCTGATGTACATACGTATATTTTTTATCATATCACATCGAGAGAATTCATCAATTTTCAATTAAACAACTACGACCATCGATCAAGGGAATAACCCGAAACCAAAACAGTCGCATAAATCATTCCAACCCTTTTCATCCCCCACTCGTACCTTAACAAAAAAAAAACTTCCAACAAAATATTCACGAAACATCCTGAAACCCAACCACCGAACAAAAACTTCCAAACCGTTCATCTTCGGATATCTTATCTGTACAGTACCATCTGAATTTCGTGATTTTCGTCTGTTTCCACTGAAACGCGAACAGTTTCAGTTGAAGCGACGCCATAAAACTTGTAGACGAAACAACGACTATGACCGCGATGGTCCAGGAAACGCTGAATATTAAATTCAATTTGTTTCCTCGTAGACGTCGCGCAACGCCGTGAAGCGACGCGTGTTTCCATCTCGTGAATTTACATAAGTGACTTATGGTCAGTGGGTATTACACCCCGTGGCGGGATGGCCCGCTCGAATATCTTTGATGTGACGTTCGCATAGGGATTCAAATGAGGGATGGTCGTTATGAGGCAGGGTGTAGAATATCATACGCGAGTGTTTGGTTTCGTGCCACGAGTGTGTTGCGAAGGAGTGCTTTCATTACGGACCCCGAATTAGAGAAGAGAATTCAAGACTGCGTCGGGGTTGTGTTATTCCGGAGAACTGTTTCGTGATTTTCTTGAGACTGATTATGATATGGAAAATTTTCGAATTAGTTCGAAATAGTTACTAAAATAGTATTACTCGTTTGTATTATAATTTCAATGATTTTGTCCGATCGTATGTATGGTTATTTTATATTAATTATTCGTACAGCGAATTATACTTTAATTTTCATTTTATTAAACAAAAATATCAATTACCGAATAGGTATTTCTATTTCATTAAAACAATGCTGAATAGAGCTCGATTAAAAGAAATAAAATAAATATTAGAGGGTTAGAATTTATAATGTAAAATGTATTGAAATAATAACCGTAATACGCACAGAGCCATCTTGTTCGCATGAGTGCCTATTTGCGACTGTCGGAATTCGGCGTTCCCCTTCGCATACTAATTTGTCCACCCTAAGCAGATGTCGCTAGAAATGATTGCATTGCCGATACAATAATAACGAAATGTTAGTAAACTGACTATATAACGGCACTCAATAAAGCTAAATATTGATAATATCGATAACTGATACGTAGCTATAACTAAATACATTGCACCATCTGGTACCGCATTATCTACCATATTTTTCAATCGATACCCAAAGTCCGTGTACAAATACAGGATATAGAGATTAACGAGCTAAAAATGGGATTAAAACGGATGAAAATCGTTGCACACTAAGAGCGCCACAACCAATCTACCGTCAAGTTTTACATTTTATCGTTCAAAGATAAATATATCCAGAACGATTACCATAATTTTAAATCAACTGTAAAATACGAAGCAACACACGTATATATTAAAAATAAGAATTGAAGCAAATTCCAGTACTAGATTCAAGATCGAAACAAATTTATTTAAAAAAAAAAAAAGTAACCCTTCCAGAATTGTATATTGAAACAAGAACACCACAACTACGAAATAACACGTACCAGCAATTAACGTTCCAAAACGAATCCACGAGTACCCGAAATATTCGAAGCAACAGGGGTAGAACGAAGGAACGCGACCCTTGAAACATAATCCCAGATTTCACGCAAAAATTATCAACGATGACCATCAGAGGGTGGACCAAAACGGAAGCTGCGTAACGAGGCTGCTCCGCTCGAAGGGTGGCCGTACCGACCAGTTACGATTTTTCATCCATAATTAACTGTCACCAGCGTCCGGCCAAGTAATCAAACTGGAAACAGAAATCCGTCACGTTGTACGACGTTCGACGTGTAACATTCTCATCTGACACCGACCTAAAACTCGCGCCTACGTACCGACTAATTAATTCCATCTGATCCATGGACAATCAAAGGAAATTAAGCTATCACAAATCGCCATAAATATGAAACATCTTAAAAAACTCGACACTCTTCAATCTTTTTTAAACACTCCGCAAACCATTGATATGTGTAATATTCACTCCTAATGCCCACACTAACGCAATGCATCTCATAAAAAGAAAGAAAATATATTGTAGTCATTTTGGGTCGGTTTATGGCTTGTCCTGTGTCACTTGGCGAGTGACAGAGACCAGACTCAAGTGTCCATCGGTTAGGGCCAAACTATCTTTTGGTCTTTCGCGTAGAACAATTCACTATTGGCTCTAGAAATATCGAAATATAGAATAAACCATTCTGTACAACATCCTGATATTAGTTAATCACCTTAGACAACCTCCTACTATGTCAAAAAACTGAACAAAAAAATTTTATATTATCCACCATTGTTCTTCTTTATTCCTCTTCTTTTTTTTCTGCTTTTGCACGTGGAAACACGACACAGTAATAAATGCCACCGTTACCTTTCGTTTCAACGCATCGCGCATAATAACGAGAACAGTGACAATTCCCCTTCGCCGATTTCATTTTCCGCCGCGGCGGAAATCGTCCGGTCGTCGCCAGGCGCGAAGCGTTCTCGTGTCTCCGATGAAAATGGTCCCCTATCAGTAGAGGCAGTGGGCTTTATCAGATAAAGTCGCGCTATCGGTCTTGGCAAATAAGGGAACGCTGACAGTTCGACGGTGACACACAGTGCTGGTTGTTACGGAGGCGTACGTGCCGCGACGGCTATTTTTTTCTCTCCCTTTGCTCCGTGCGTCCGTAATTTCAGTTTCACCCACCACCGTTTGCAAGGACGAGAACAACCGGCCGAGTGAGTAATTCAGCACGATCGATTTTAATGTATTTTTTTTTTTTATGTGTGTGTGTGTGTGAATATGTGTGTGATGGTTGTGTGCATATGATATAATGTGAATAAACAAACGTTGCTTACGTGATACATAAAATTGAGAAATATAATAAAAGTCAGAAATTGTACGTAAAATTTTTGGTGAAAGTGTAGGCGTTGTGTTTGACCGAACTTAATTAAATAAATTTCTATCAGAACTTTTAAGATGTCAGTATAGTTTGGTACAAGTTTAATCTACATTTCAGTTGCACCGTGCCCATTCTTAGTAATTTACAGTGGATGAATAAAGTCCGTGACGATAGTCTAAGACTTAAATCATCCGGTCTGATAACCACACAACTGATTAAATATTACTGTTATCTGATGCGACAACGACATGTATTTTTTATTTTTGTTAGCCCGCTGAAAATTAATCTCGCTATACTAATTTGGTATTAATAATATAATACAAATTTATACCAAAAAATAAATTTTGAACAGCGCATTCTTCGACATATTAATAAATATCGTATAGCTGTAAATAATTGAAAGGAGATGAGTTACGCTAAAAAGATGCATTGTCTGTACAGAACATAAAACCCAATAACAAAAAATAAAAAAAAAAAAAAAAAAAAAACAAGGAAACTGTTTTATGAATATTAAACCTCCACCATAGCTAAAGCAACATATATGTATTCAAAAGACTCAATTATTTTTATCAGATCATGGACAGCCTATATCCGAACCTGTACGAGAGATTCAAAAGCGAGGGTCTCTGCCCGATTTGCCTGATGGAAATGGAACTGGCGCCGAGATACACTTGCAGCAACCAGCACACGATCTGTTACCGTTGCAAACCTTATTACTACAACTGTCCCACCTGTCACTCGCCATTAGAGATGGAAATGCCACCAGCAAACACTGCTTACTCGCCACCACCACCAAGTCACTTCTTACCTCATTTCATTCCACCGAAATTTGAAGAGAATAATCCATCCGCTCCATCGGTGGACGATTTTCAACAACAAGAGAGAAACTGGTTTTCACCTCCGCCATCTGAAGATCAGACACTGAAGCCCTGTATTTATGCAGATTTGGGATGCTGGGTTAAAGTACCGATATATTTGACGGATCTACACGAGTCTAGGTAAGGAATGTTAAAATTTGTGGTACTATAACAGTTGTTAATACTTGTTACTACGAATTGCAATACGAAAATTGTAGATATTTAGAACAGTATTTTAAAAGAAGCATCAGATGATGAGTGGTAAATAAAAATTATGAGATTCCAGTTGCGGACAAAGCGCAACATTCGTTTACAGGATTTAAAAGATATCGTAGAGATAAGAAATAAGCTTCGCGCAAAAAGTGATACAGTATACTGCCTACTGTTACGGGAAAAAAAGTCAAACGAAAAGAATGAAATATAATTTTGTCATTCCGTTTATTCTCTTCTTTCACCCCATTACTAACCACTTTAAAATTAGGAATCTTAAGTAAAAAGAAATAATTAAAACTTCACAACCTTTTCTTCCGTTTAGAAATATATTAAGATGATTATTAAAATTTCTATTTAGAAATAATCAAACGACTTCGCGCAACTGCCTCACTTTTTTCTAAAACATTTCAGATGTCAATTCCGTCCTCACTTGGAAGAAGAATACCTTCCCACGGATGTTGCTCATAGGCACGACGAGTTAGTCGAATGCACGTATCGAGTGGCTGGTTGCAAAGTGAGAACATCGCCATGGAGGATTTCGATACACGAGAATCACTGCATCTACAAAGATCGTTTCAACGAGATGAACATCAGCGATTCTTTGGAACGAGCGACAATCACGAGTGACGACTTCGGTGATCCAGAAGAATTGGTGGAATGTAAATTCCGAAAATACGGTTGCATGGTGAACATGCCGAGAAGACGGAAACGGTTGCACCAAGAGAAATGCAACTATAGAAAGTACCATTGCGACGACGACGATTCTTCATCCGAGGGCGAATACGATCCCGATGGACAGATCGCTTGCAAATGGACCGGATACGGCTGCAGAGTGAGACCGAGACGCAATCGTTTGGAGAAGCACGAAGAAAAATGTAATTACAGAATGGAGGAATGCGCTTTTAAGCATAACGGATGCACCGCTATGTTTCAGCCGTGTAGAAAGTTCCCTCACGAGAGGACCTGTGAATTCGCTGATTAAATTTCGGGACGAATTAAAATAATTCACGAAAGAAGTACTTATGAGACTGTTTCTAATATCTTTTAACGAGTAATTTATAAACTTTTACTCTACCCTGTTACGCTCTTCGAGGTTTTTCTTAAACCAATCATGTATTACTTTTTTTAAATATTTTTCTCAAGAATTGAGGAACCCTTTTTAAAAGAAATAAAAGAAGAGTTAGTAAAACGAAGAGCGTGTTAAAATTAATTATTTAGAATTTTAGACGATACCATTGTACCCTAAATGTTTTGTCTTTGAAGAGCTTCGTGTAAAATGAAGGGATGAATTATTTTTGAACGAATTTATAATATATCGCAAAAAATTTAATTAACTCGAATATTCTGTTACTGCCTTGGTAGTTTAGCAAAGCTGCATTTATGCAGTACGTTTCGTAATAAGCGACGAAGCGTTCTTAATCTTCGGGGTGCATAACGAGAAGACGTACAAGCTTCCTTGGTACTTCCAAGTATCGATTCGCATCTAGCCATACATTGTTCCAGAAGACAGTTCAAGCACATTGAATACAACACTATTAATTACGTTACCGTTAATTAGGTTGGCTTGGAATAAAAATGTTTGGTCCGAGCAAAAATGATTGAAATTCTGAAATCGAATTGATATTAAACTTCGAGTATTAAAAATAGTATTTATAATATTATATTCCACAATATAATAACGTTTTATCTAAAATAAGTTTCCTATAATAACATGTAAATATAACGAAAACTTGGAGACTCCGATAGACTCCAAAAGAATCTTATTGAATTACCATTCGGTACGAAAAATCATTATTCCCTTAACCGCTATCCCCTAGAATTATTCAAAAACTCAGAAATTGCCTCAAACAAAAAAAAAAAAAACGATGTAAAAAATACCCAATTAAATTTAACAACCGCACTCAACATAAATTTTCTATTCCCAACGAATTGTACACACAACGCTAGCTAACAGGTGGCCTCCTTTTAAACAGCACATCGATTTGGTTCGCCAGTGAACGAACTTAATCCGACGATCTAATTAATTCCCGCCAACCTCGACGCGAATTACATTAACAATCTGCAACATCATCAGCTAGAACACACCGCAGATATGCGCCTCTCGAAGCGCATGTGGAAAAAAGTTTATAAACCCAGTTATCCGCGATTTCCAACAACTTTACGGATTATACGAGGATTACTCGCATCCTCCCACCATCCGTCTATCCTTCATCATTGCATTCCCTCTCGGTTGTATCGTGGATACGATAGTGAAACTTACACTGCCATTCGAGAGATGATCTGGAGCATGATCGCGTGGAATGAGGGAATGATGGCGTTGCTGGGATATCGAACACCTGGAAGCTAATGGTGTGCAGCCTCCCTAGCCGCTAACCATCGCACCGTTTCGAGGCATTGCAACGCCGACAGCAGCGTTTATAGCGACCATTTATAACAGCGCCGAAAAAAGGTTGGGAAGAGAACTGTCTTAAATGCGACTACAGCTTCGCCGAGAAACACTTTGGACGTTCTATGGCCAAGTATTAAGATAATAAATCGCGCCAGACGTGTTTATACGCGTGTTTTGCTGTGTAAGTTAACAGGTTGGTCGTTGGGACATCAACAGCGAAAAACTGAATCTTTAAGTAGAAACTTTTTATGCACGGTGATGGTTAGTGGAACTGAAGCGGTAGAGCAAGAATGCGTGTTTGTGACGTGTAAAATTTATTTTTTTTAATTCAGGGAATATGTTTTGAGAACAACCGTAATTCTGGATGAGACTGCCTTGGAAGTGAGATGACTCGATGTTGTACAGGGTATAAAATGTTCCAGTTTTCAGTTGTTTTTGGTAGTACACTGAATATTACAAATATTGATATTAATATTACAAATTAACGTGTATTTATTTCAGCGTATATATTTTCTATATTTAAATGAAATTGATATTCCATTTTGTTCTATATTTTTTCGTTTTTTGTTTTAGCAAATGAAACATATTTTTAAAACTTGTTACTTTTTATGCATTTGCGATATTGATACTTGAATCAATATCAAATAAATTTTAATCAATATACCATTTTCCTTTTTCGTCTTAAAAAAAAAAAAAAAAAACTACGTACCTAAAATGTCACGAGCGAAACGAATTCGGGAGAAAAAGATTCGACGACTGGCTGCATGAAAATCTCAAAAGAATCCGAGAACCTGAGTATACAGCTTTTCAGATACTACATAAATATCGAACGGACCGAAAAACGATAAACTCTTGTCCATTCAGGGTACACAAAAGCTGTCACCACCCCGGTCAGAACTTTAACGATCAAGGTTGACCCAAGCGATGGACAAAAGGGAATAGAGGCTGTTTTACATAGTAAAGACCAAGGAAGACTACCAGCACCGCGACCCAACCGGATTCTTAAAGAGGATATTCGCTTCTTAGGTAAGGAGACACGCTGCGTGAAATGCAGGCGAGGTGTTCCAGTTTTCTTTTTTCTCGCATTATGATATATTACTTTCGCGACGATTCAGTGCCATTTAAAATTATATCAGCTATTCAAATTATTGATGTTGCGACGAAGGTAAGCGTTTTTAAATACTCCATCCTGGTACTGCCTACGTAAAAATATTTTACAAATAATTTAAACACATATTTACCAACGTACGATCGATATAAAAATAACATTGAAAATGTAATTTCAATAGTTCGTTGTTCGATAAAAATTTAAGTCAATAATTCAATAATCAATTTTACTCGGGGAAAACAGGGAACATCGTCAGAATTGTTATATCTGATGAAACCTCTGATATAAAGTTATGTCATCGAAAATTAACCCTTTCTATAATTTCTGTTAAAGCGAATTCGATGATTATACATTTGAATATACGAAACGAATATTATTAAAAGTAACCGTGCTTACAGAGTACTTCTTCTGGTCATTATTGAAATCTATAACGACTTTATTGAAAGTATAAATAAATCAGAGTGGAACGATGAAAGGCAAGGAAATCAGTAGCCATATTCAAGAATCTAGAACGAAGGTGGATATAAGCTGGGTGCGCTCTGCTTGCCGGTGGTAGGGGTGTAAAAGGGTGGCGTAGGGGTGCGAGTAAATTGCACCCCTGGGGAACAGATCTGACGAGTGGCACGAAGGGCCACGGTAAGCCAGAAGTCAGCCGACTTTAATTAAGACACAGGTGTCTTTTGCTTATAGTTATACCGAGCTCCTCGGAGGAAATCATACAACACTGAGATGTGTTTATTACGGTCAAAAAGACACTGAGTAGTGCAACCTTGAGACGAAGAATATATTGCAAATTTATCTATTACATTTTTTCATACAATATTTAATTACATTTCACGAAAATTGTTATTCATATTGATCGATAATAATTTAAGAATTTTTCTTTTTTTTCATTCCAAAAAGAAATTTCTTATATATAAATTAAGTTTTTTTGTACAAAATAAGAAAATTTGATTTCCCACGTATACTCGATTAAAATAGTAAAATAATTCTAAAAGAATACTAAACTGTAATTATAACTCAAACTTCGAAAGCAATTTATTTATTCTTCGAAAGAATATATGTTTCTTGGAAAAAAAAAAAATGCTAAAATTTTCGGGTCTAAAGCGAATTTAATGGTGGACAGGGATTTCTCACCGGAAATCCAGGTACAATATCTCAGTCGAAATGTCGACCAACACTGGACCCAAGAATCACCTTAATGCATGTATTCATGCGGTAAGCTCGTACTTTGAATCAGAAGCAAAGATAGAATAGGTGTTATAAGGATTTTGACACAGACGAACAGTTCTCGACAAAGCAACTGCGACTCGTCAGATTTCTTACAGTTATTTTCCTTAAATACTCACCAAACACCCAAATCCTTGCTGCGAAAGCACGATATCCCACTGTGAAATGTCTGTCCCTGTCGGAACCCTTATGAAGACTGTTTAGACAAGCTCTTTTCTCGACGTCGACAATATTGACGTTTTATTAAGTCGACGCGAATCAGAAAATCTGATCATACAGTGGGAACAGCGAATTTTTTACAATACAACTGAATTGTAGTGAATTTCATTCTCAATGATTCAACCGTATTACACAAACATTAATAAATAAAATTATAAATGAAGTTCAAATAAACTACAAATACTATAATACAAGAACGTTATAAAATTAATTTAATCCACGCACCATAACTGTTACAAGTATTCCGCTAAAATATTCTACAATCTATTCGAATGTTTCCTATATTTTATATACAATTCTCCCTTAACATTAATTCAGTCGATTAATTAAAACACGTGTAACGTTTACCATGAACATAACTCAGCGAAACCATACTATCAATTAAATATCAATTAAAACTTACCCAGTCGTACAACATATTTCATTTTCCTTTCCTAGAATCATCCCACACGAAGCACCTAAAATAAACGCGATCCAAAGCCACCCAGAATCTCGATTTACGACACTCTGCGCGACCGAACTAATTTCCTACATATTGAGACGTTCGAGGCTCTCGTGTACCACAGCAATTGATATTAATAACCACGTTCCCGCGTGAATTACCTGCCTGTTGCGTAATACTGCCCATCCATACATCTGTATCCTCCTCGACGATTCAGTTACCAACGTTACCATTAACCATGTCCCGCGAACCAACCGTTGTTCATCGAGCATTGATCACGAAAAGCCCAAGCGCGACCGTCTATAAACTGCACGAGTCGGAACGAGGCTCATATGCCGGCCACAAGTTCGAGACCATAATTTTCTCACATAAATACATCTCGCCTAAGTAAAATGGAGCAGAGGTTCGGGTCAGTCGAGAAGACCTTGTTCTCCATCGACGCACGCGAACTCCATAATTCACCATAGAGTTGCTCTCGATTCTGCGAAGGGGAAAGGCAGTCGTATCTCAATTTTGTCAGGATATAACTATCAGCGTTTCGGTAACGAGAAAATCCACGCTGGTTCAAATCCCACAGACAAGGGTGTCGACGATTGGATACCATCGAAACATCTGACTCCGTGGCACGTGCGCGATTATCGTTCGCCGATGGATCGCAACTA